>JASGXE010016434.1:0-17210 GCA_030068105.1 Sinentomon sp. SZTP_YWyxl
AGACAATCCACCAAAATTCAACCCCGAAATCCATCGATTACTTGCCAAAGCCAGGCGGGACTTTAACAACCTTTGAAAGTCATCATTCCGCACAGTCAATCTTTTTTAGTTTTCTTGCAGGTGTTCTGTAGAGGGTCTTTCACAAATCACCTAAATTCCTATCGATTTCCAAGTTTCACATCTGCCAGTTTGAATCAACACGGGCTTTTGATGGATTTTCCGGATTTTTTGAGGAATAAGGTTAACAAGTAGGCCTACCTACATATCATGACATGATTAGGATGGACATGCCACCCATTGGTGGAAACTGGTTTCGCGAGTGGACACTCCATGAAGAGGGATTTGAACAATGTGGGCAAATAATTATGCAAAAGAAACGACATGGTACCTAGGTATTTCATGATTTTTCATTTTTGTCATATGCACAGCTCATGGCCAGCTGCAGCGGATATGAGGACTCAACAACAATGTAAAGTTTTTCAATATTCGATCAGTGGCATTTACAGGGCCAACAAACCTGGTCGATAACAACTGTTGGAATATATCTGACTGGTGGCTGAAGACTCCCAGTCATCACACCATACTTTTCCAGAAGCAATGACGATTTCTCACTCTTGAAGCAAATGAGAATTGCATCCCAGTTCACATCAAAGCTCTTCGCACACTATAGGAGCAAACAGAGACAAGAATATCACTAATATCAGGTGTTTTCTATCATGACATCCAAATAACGGTGCGAAGGATTTCTATCTATGCAGGGAGGAAGTGTGGAAATTATGGAGGAATTTTGCACACATCAACCACCTTAGGTATGTAAAATGATCAAACATGGGCTCGGTGTAATATCCTGGAATGTCTTGCAACAAGGATGGAATGCACAAAAAGAATTTTGGAACAAATTCAAATGAAAAGGAATTCTAAAATCATTACTAAAGACATTTGCAGAATTACAAAGGAGGACTTTCACATAATATGTATAGACATCGTGTGTAGGTACCTTCCAAAAAATTTCAGACAAGTCTGTATTTGTGCTTATTTGCTTTCATTTTGATATTCTAAAAAAACTTAAGCACTTAAGCATTCTTCCTGAAAGACAAATTATTACCTGTCAATTTAAGAAGTCAAAACTTTGTTCTTTATCCTTTTTGTTTGTTAAATACAACACCTTTTTCTGATTCTGCCATTGGAAACTGAATCTTGGCAAACGTGAGCTGCACTTTCAAAGAATACAGCCGCATCTCTTTGGGCAGCTGGCAGTTCTCTGCTCGTACTCTGAAAACTGACTGCGAGAAACTGGTTTCCTCACATGACATCGATATCAATCAAAACTATGTCCAGTGCCAGAAAATTTGTGGAACCACAAACACAATTTAAGTGCAATTTTGACAGCCAATGAAACATTTTCTTCCGCGGTGAAAAAGTGGCACCAAACATTCTCCTTTGTAACTACAATTGCTGAAATTGGCAAATGCCAACAAAGTTGTTCATTACACATTATTCCTTGACTGCCACAATGACAGAATTGATTTTTGGAAAAAGGGCACAATTCCATTTTTGGCAGTCTCGAGGTCATGCAGTCTTGTTGCAATTTGCATCGGCATTGTTTGGTGCATTGCATTCACCTTTCTGTGACAAAAGAGCCAAGAGGTGGACAATGCGCTTGGTACATACGAGTATGTTAGGCATCATTCCATGGAAAATGGCAAAGGTTTTCCTATCATTCCACAACCACACGATATGAATGGAATTGTGCCCTTTTCCAAAAATCGATTCAATTGCATTTAAATCGTGTGTGTGGTTCCATAAATTTTCAAATTTTCTCAATTTGAAACCTATTGAAACAAATGAGTTCAAAACAGATGATGATCATGCCATTACATCTGAGAGTCAGGCTTCCACTGAAAAAGATGCAAGCATAAATAATTGTTGCAGGCTGACCTTGTTCCATCTGTAACTTACCGTTTTCCCAATGGCCTCAGGATGTTTGTTATCATTTATCATGCATGAAATGTAATTGACCAGTTTCTTCTGATCAGGAACAACATCTATCGAACAGGCATGGACCTTGTTTCCCGAACACTCGACAGGCCCGTGTTGACATTGGAAAGATATCTCTTTACCCTTGTGTGTTGTCTGGAAGATTTAAGGACTTCAATCAGTTAGGCCTTAGCCGTAACAGGGAAGCAGGCTTGGGTGTTTTATACAACATATAATATATCACTTTTAATGCCACAGGTAAATATCATACACATAAAATCCCAATAATGTTCAAATCCAGCCAAGGCCTGGCACCTTTTCCTTTTCAAATTAAAATCGAAGTGTTTACCCAACAAAAAATAGGTTGGTCAATGATGATGGAAATATGCCTTCTTCACTCAGAACAACAGTCACTGTTGCTTTATTGCCTGGGGAAGTCATTGCCCACATCACATGCCATTGAGCACCCCCTAATCCACAGCCTTATGATCGGCCTTCTTCAATCATGCCTGCACCACTCATTAAAAGATCAGCTATGCAACACCCAACAATAAATAAATCTAAAATTCTACATAGATGCACAGTTATTGGCTTGAGATTTGCCATGACCTGCATTTCTGGCACATTAACTCGCACTTACGAAGTAGCTTTACACCAGGGATTGGTAGGTAATGATGTTGCACCTACCAATCGCAGGTGAAAATGTAACACTAGGTACTTGCCAGGTGCAAAATAAAAACCATTAATTTTGCACAGAAAGCCTCATAACCCACCCAGAAATGTATTTTTCTACCGAAATGGTGATTATGTGGATGATGCAGCTTGTGGTTTGGACAAGGAAGAAATTAAAGATGTCCATTTTATGTCACCATGATGATTTTCAGATATCTGAACATGAAACAGCAAACACAGACAGGCCTGATCTACCAAGGGCCCTCAATCTTCACAGAACTCGTATTCAATCATTTTCAGGATGTTTGCAAGAATTCAATTTCTTCGTGGCCGTTAAGAGTGCATAATTCACAAATCGACATGTCGAGCAAACAATACACCATCTTATATTCAATGCTAGAAGACAACACTTCCCATCATTACTCGCATGGGCATAAATAAGCTTTATCAATAGTGAGTACCTAGATGAAGGGCACAGATTTTTGCTATGCACTTCTGTGGATACCTAGCTGGAGACCTGGATAGAATAAGAATAGGTCACCTTATGTTGGAAATTAAGGATTGGCATTTTCCAGCATTCTTAAATTACCTAAAGCCGAAACACGAACCAGATTCGGGTCCGACTTTTATTCGCCATCACTGAACACTGAACCACGAGTGATAGTCGTTTCTGAATGTCTGCTTATTAAATGCAAATTTCAGAGAAATTACTCTGACACTCACAGTCATTTTTTAATGTTTTATCCCCAGACGACGAATCAGGGTGCATCTTACACCGTGCTTTGCCACGATCGGATACTCGTTACATTTCGAAATTTCGCATCATTAGAAAGTTTAGTAAATTTTTGATTGAGCCTCAAATTTCAGTCTGGGTGTTGGGCAGCCCTATTTGTGAAAACGCACCATTCGGCATCCACTGATATCAAATATTCTGGAAGCAGACAGAAGCGCAATCTCGTGACATTTTTTCAAGTTTTTCCTCCATCTGTTGTGGTAAGTGGGTACTTGGTGGGTATAAGGGCTAGTTTTATGAGTTGGAAATGTTTGATATTGTTCAAAAACTGTAAAACTGTGATATTAACAGTGAAAAAGAAATCTGGTAGGTACCCAGGTGGAAAATAATGTTTTTCTAGTTTCCACTTGGAAAGGAGCTGATGTCGCCTTTTCCAAAAATTTCGGCAAAATGTATCAAAAACATAACCCAAAATTCCGGGCTTGAGCTGCAATTTTGTCAAGAAAGCAACAGGTAAGTTAACCATTTAGGTAACAGTTTTGTACAAAATAGTTTTAACATTTGAAAAAATTATGTCCAAACAAAACTCTTTTATGTCAAAACTCTTGCTTTGTGGAGTGTTGCAATCCAGGGTTGCAAAAATTCGGAGCACGTGAGTAATGCTCCATGATGGATGACACTCAACCAGACGAAAATATTTACCTATGGAGAATAAAAAATGTTCTTCTGGGGCCAGGCAAATGAGCAAAACAATGAATAAAACTGATGGGATGGAAATCTGAGTGGTGAGCAAAAACACGTTTGAGGATCCTCCAGCACAAGGCTAGATATTTCTCTCTGGCTCTAAGGCCTACAATGACTTTTGCAACCCCATTGTGATCATACTCTATCCCCGATGTACATGTACAATGCAAAAGTACAACTGCCCATCCTTGCCTGTTGCTCACGTACATGCTGCTCCCACCAGTCACTCATAATTTCAACTAAAATTATTATTCATAAGCAATTTCAACAACAGGCCTAGGTAATAATAATTATGATGAGGGGTCCAGCATTTTTGGAATTTCATTTTATTGTGTTTCCATTGCATTTCCAGAAAAGTTACTAAAATTCTCAACCCCAAAAGGGCAAATTTTTGGTACCCATGCCTCTTTTCTGTAATTGGTACCTACCCCAAAAAATAAACATTCAGGGGGGTTTGTTTCACGTTTTTTAAGTGAGATCTCTCCCATAAAAGAGGGTCGAAGGAGCGAAGAACCCTCCCCCAGTAATAGCATTCTCATTCACTTTTGGTGCAGTAGGTAGTGAAACCAGAGACCAAATTTCCCACCAGGGTGAGCCAAAAAGCCCCACATGGGCATGAGCAATTTAAAAGGCAACTGCGAAGAATCACTCGGTTTGAACACATTTTCATATGCATCACAATACATTCTTATTTGGAAATTTACAGGTGAATGGGAAATGCTCGCCTCAAAGAATTTATTTGCTTGCACAATGTTTTCGATTCGTGAATGGCCAAACAATATGTGGCACATTTGGAGCGTGACCCAGTGAAGTTCACCTACCAGGTGGAACACTAGAGAGGAGGCCTGGGGGCTGTGTTCCCTGGAAGCTCAAGAAATTTTTGAGTTTTTCCATAATTTTGGACCAAAATTGGTTTCTTAGAAGAAAAAAAAAACCCCTAGGCCCAAATGTAATGGGGTCTGGGGGGTGGAGTGTCCCCAAGAAGCTGCGGAAAATTTTGATTTTCCTGTTAATTTTGAATGAGAAATAATTGATTTTTCTTGGAAAAAAACTTTTCCTTCACCGGAATGAGCAACTAGCTGCTGTCTGGGAATGGAGTCCCCCAGAACCTAAAACATTTTGGAACTTTTCTGTTGGAGTGTAGAATTGATGCTTCTTGGAAAAGATCCCAAGATTTGAGAATCTTTTTTTATTCCTGAGAATTAACAGACTTTTCACGTTTTTTAATCCCTTGACATTTTCAGAATGAGAAAATCCCCAGACTTTTCCAGGTCTCTGGACACCCAAAAACCAAACAATTCAACAAATGAAAACATTACCTCCGCTTTGCCATAAGGAACAAATGAAACATTCAAATAGCTGTTTAGCAGTTGATATGTAGGAAGCAGTTGCTTGACGATGAAGTATTTACTGTCAGGACAAAGGGTCTCATAATAAACTTCGACATTCAGGCTGTTTTTGGAGTTGAAACTATGATAAGTCTGCCGAGAGATGCTGTCTTCAGAGCTCTGTAAAAAATGAAATTCAAAAAAAGCAAGAGGGGCCAGATGCATTGGTGGAAAAATAAAAATCTAAAAGAAGCAAATGCATTGCATCATGAGCACAAAAACTTTCTAGTGCTGCAAACACTGTGAGGTGACAGTTTGCACACCAACCTACCTATGGAAACAAAACATTTGTGCCAAAAAACTTGACACAGATCTACGTCAATCAAGGGTTCATAAATGGTTTTGGGCCCGAATTTATTAAACTTTTGATAGACCACAGAGCTGGAAATAGCAAGTAGGTAGGCACCTATTTGCAAATATTGGTTTGGTCGTGGAAATCCATGTGGAAAGGATGCACTTTTAAGTCTGATATTAACGCTCAGCTGCAATGTTAAGCAGAGTTAACAAAAAATAAGCAGTTAATGGACACCTAAATTCTCAAGGCATGCATACGCAGAGATCACTTTTTGAAACATGGATTTATCCAGTGCCGGATTTCTCTATGGACCGACTGGACCTGGGTCCAGGGGCCCCCGGACTCTGAGGGCCCCACTCGTGCGGCTTTTTTGCTCCCAGTTTGCCCACAATATCCTTTTTTGCTTTCAATTTTCCTCGAAAAGTTCCACGAGTTCAGTAGGGGCCCTACCGGGGCGGCCTTTTTTCCTTTTGGGCCCGGACCTCTGAAGGGCCCAGCCGAGGCCAGGTGGCCCTTTTCTCATTCTCAGTTCTGCCTATACAAATCCTTTTTTCTTTTGATTTTCCTCTAAAGTATCAGTTCAGTAGTGGGCCCAACCTGGGCGGACTTTTGCTTTCTTTTTCTCAAGATTGTTTTTCAAAATCTTTTTTTGCTTTCGATTTTTGCCAAAGTGAGAAAGAAATCTGTTTGAAAAATACAAATCGAAAATTGAGTTTTCAATTATTTGCGATTCAGGGGGGTCAGGAGGCCGCGAAAATGCTGGGTCCAGGACCCCACATTCCCTAAATCCGGCACTGGATTTATCACCTCTGAGATGCTGAGAAAATTGCCTGCAGTCATTGCAAGCACTTGCAGGGGCAGACTGGCTACCGATTAGATTTCGTCGGTGGAAAATTCACATCAGGGGAAAGGCATCCTTAGAAAGAAATCCTCGAATGCTGCTTCATGCATGAAAAAGCTAAAAAAATGAATAGGTAGGTACCAAAATGGCACTCAAGTTGGTCTGTGACATTAGGTATTCTATGCCCACTAAGCTTGTGGATGATTTCTGCCTGCAGTTCAATGGACTGAGTTCTGGGGAATGCATAAGGTGACATGAGGTTAAAGTAACGTAGGCTTCATTTGCCAAATTTTTAGTCGGATAGATAAAATTCCTGCAGGGCAACAGCGGGGACTACCACGTTCCTGACCGAGTAACCTGCTTCCCTGAGCTGGTTGAAGACTCGTCATGTACCCAATGTAACCTAATTCCACATCGCTGCATGATGAAATAATTGCTCTGCCAACTTACACCATTAACAGTAGACTTCGCACTATCAACGTAATCTGTGTAAATTTTCCATATCAGGACACCACCACAGACAAATATTATGATAAACCACAATGAATTCTTCAAAATGAAGAAATTCCTTCTCGATAGAAATGCCATGTGAAAGGAGAAAGCACAAGGTCTGGTGCTACCATGTTATGACCTGAAATTGCTGGAAGGAGGGTAAAACAAATAAGACCTGTCTGCATCATCTTTTGATGAAAACTAAGCAAGCAGTCTTAGAGTGTTCAGTGAAACAGAAAACAAAAACACTTGCGGTTGCAGGTCCTTGAAAACTGGACCGTCGGAGTAGACCGTCGTCGTATTCCTACCCAACCAAACCCAACCTGACCTGATCCAACCTAACCTCAGGTCCGGGTCCGCCTGTTCAGCGGTCCCGATTTCAGGACCATTCTTGATATGTTGGTACCTGTCTCCATTCTATCAAGGTACCTAACAGAAGTCCGGGCCTTGTCCTGTTGCTTCCTGTTGAGAATATCTCTGAACAAGATGTAGGTAAGGTTTGAAGTCTTCTTTTTGCCAAAAATCGTTCTTCCCAAAATTTGTTCCAAAACACACTTGAATGAAATGACAAACACCAAATTGGCCCACTGACTCAGTCTGTTAAATTTTCCTCTTTCACTCACTCACATTTAACCCCAAAACAACTCATTTAGCTTTCTTGAACACCAAAAAAAAAAAGAAAAAGGCATCTGTGAAGGCTGTTCAGAAAGTAGATGCACTTTTGCTCTCTTTTTTCCTTTTTTCTTTTTTTTTTTTTATTGTGTACGAGTAGCAATCTACATACATGACTAGATCAAGTCGTTGGGCAAAAGAGAGTGGCCTTGGGAAATTCCATTCAAATCGATGCCGTTTTATAGACATGGTAAAAGCTTTTGATCGGGTATCTATCCCTATTCTACTTAAAAAATTAGCCAGCCTCAGAATACCTGAAAATTTGGTCTTGTGGCTGTCTAATTTCGTCACCGATCGGCATTTTAGGGTTTTACTAAATGGGGAGATGTCTGATAATCTCCCTGTTACAAGTGGCATCCCACACCAGGGATCTGTTTGTGGTCCCTTGCTTTTTCTAATCTACCTTATTAATGACATTGCATCTGTAGTTGAGTCTGGCATCAGACTCTTTGCATTGTTTTATATAGAGCCATGTCCTGCTCTGAGGACTTCACTGTGCTGCAGACTGAGCAGGGGTGTAAAAAAAGGGGGAACATGGGATCAATGTTCCCAGGACGGCAAAGGCTGAATTTGGACGGCAAGGCCAACTTTGGACGACTTGCACAAAAATTCGGCGACATTCAGACATGTTTTTGACGAGAATATTGAGCCCAGCAACGGCCCCACCCACTATCTGCATATTCACGTATGATAAACGTTATGACAAGCACACCCACAAGCGATGCCAATTGCTGAGCCTGCATATTATGGTGGAGCCGAAATTAATTTTTTAAAACAAACGCAAAAGCGAGAATGCGAAATTCATTTTTTTGACGAATTCGCATCACCACATGCTGCATTGCTGGCTGAGCTCTGCAGAGATCGTGAAATGCTGAAAAGATATCGGTACAGATTCTCATTTTCTCCAGCACATCTATCAATTCAGGTTTACGACTGAAGGAGGCTGAGAGATGCCGGCACAGAGTTCGAGCTCCCCTGTTAGTCGGAAAAATTCACGGCAAGGGCAACACATCATCGGGAATTCCAGAGCCCATGCTTTCACGGAGCACGAATGCGAGAAAATAAAACAGAAAAAAACCCTACCCAAAATAAATTGTAGTTAATCCTGTGCCACTTGATGACTTCTGCCTCCAGTGCTGGTCCAATGGTCCACCTCGGAGGGAATGCACAAAGAGACATGAAGCTGAGAAACATGATTTCGCTTCCTGTTGCTTCCTGTTGAGAATATCTCTGAACAAGATGTAGGTAAGGTTTGAAGTCTTCTTTTTGCCAAAAATCGTTCTTCCCAAAATTTGTTCCAAAACACACTTGAATGAAATGACAAACACCAAATTGGCCCACTGACTCAGTCTGTTAAATTTTCCTCTTTCACTCACTCACATTTAACCCCAAAACAACTCATTTAGCTTTCTTGAACACCAAAAAAAAAAAAAGGCATCTGTGAAGGCTGTTCAGAAAGTAGATGCACTTTTTGCTCTCTTTTTTCCTTTTTTCTTTTTTTTTTTTTTATTGTGTACGAGTAGCAATCTACATACATGACTAGATCAAGTCGTTGGGCAAAAGAGATGGCCTTGGGAAATTCCATTCAAATCGATGCCGTTTTATAGACATGGTAAAAGCTTTTGATCGGGTATCTATCCCTATTCTACTTAAAAAATTAGCCAGCCTCAGAATGCCTGAAAATTTGGTCTTGTGGCTGTCTAATTTCGTCACCGATCGGCATTTTAGGGTTTTACTAAATGGGGAGATGTCTGATAATCTCCCTGTTACAAGTGGCATCCCACACCAGGGATCTGTTGTGGTCCCTTGCTTTTTCTAATATTTTTATGACATTGCATCTGTAGTTGAGTCTGGCATCAGACTCTTTGCATTGTTTTATATAGAGCCATGTCCTGCTCTGAGGACTTCACTGTGCTGCAGACTGAGCAGGGGGTGTAAAAAAAGGGGAACATGGGATCAATGTTCCCAGGATGGCAAAGGCTGAATTTGGACGGCAAGGCCAACTTTGGACGACTTGCACCAAAAATTCGGCGACACTCAGACATGTTTTTGACGAGAACATTGAGCCCAGCAACGGCCCCACCCACTATCTGCATATTCACGTATGATAAACGTAATGACAAGCACACCCACAGGCGATGCCAATTGCTGAGCCTGCACATCATGGTGGAGCCGAAATTAATTTTTTTCAAACAAACGCAAAAGTGAGAATGCGAAATTCATTTTTTTTTTCGAATTCGCATTGGCATCACCACATGCTGCATTGCTGGCTGAGCTCTGCAGAGATCGTGAAATGCTGAAAAATATCGGTACAGATTCTCATTTTCTCCAGCACATTTATCAATTCAGGTTTACGATTGAAGGAGGCTGAGAGATGCCGGCACAGAGTTCAAGCTCCCCTGTTCGTCGGAAAAATTCACGGCAAGGGCAACACATCATCGGGAATTCCAGAGCCCATGCTTTCACGGAGCATGAATGCGAGAAATAAAAGAAAAAAAAACCCTACCCAAAATAAATTGTAGTTAATCCTGTGCCACTTGATGACTTCTGCCTCCAGTGCTGGTCCAATGGTCCACCTCGGAGGGAATGCACACAGAGACATGAAGCTGAGAAACATGATTTCGACTTTCGCAGCTCAAAATTTTGACTTCTGCAACTCAAAATTTTTCCTTTCAAAGCTTGTTTTCAACTCGACACTGAAACACAAACTGTGGGAGGGAACAAACATTAACCTAAGGTCGCCTGTCTTCCTAAAATGTGGGGACATTGTCTTCCGTCATCCGGTCTTCCGAGATTGAGAACGCATGTTTAAATCCATGTCACACCATCCATATTGGTCCCATACGGGATCTGTACGGGCCCCGTTACAAAGCGCTACTAACTCTCCTTCACATGGTCAATGATGGCTTCTCCAACCAAGATTGTTTCAAACAAAAGTTGTCGTGCCATATCAAACCCTGTGCCTCAGAAACACTGCACTGCAGCAAAAATATCATTACAGGGTCGACGTCATACATTCCCCAAAAAATTGTAGACAAAATGTCCACCTCTCGAATTTCGGACAGCAGAGAGTGGTTGCCAACTTAACATGCATTCCCATGGATAGCTAAGAAATCAAAATTCTAAGCTTACTGAACTCGAAATGACTGAAAAGTCCAAATATAGGGTTGCCAAATTTAAATTCCGAATTCCAGAATCGTTATTTTCGAGTTGCAAAATCAAAATTTCGCTTTGCAAAATCGAAATTTTTGGTTGCAAAGACAAAATTTAGGTATTCGAAATTTTGAGTTGCAAAACGATAATTTGAGTTGCTAAGTCGAAATTTAGATTTTCAGAGTCGTTGTATCGAGTTGCAAATCAAAATTTCACAAGTCAAAGTCAAAATTCGCTTTGAAAAGTTGAAATTTTGGAATGCAAAGTCAATGGCAAAATTTCTCCGAAATTTCCGAGTTCGGGGTTGCAAAACAGAACTTTGGACTTTTGAATTTTTGAAAAAAGAAATTCTGAAAAATTCAAAAAAATTTTGAAAAAGAAATTTTGAATTTTGGAGTCGCTGCCCATTTCGAGTTGCAAAACCAAAATTTCACTTTGCAAAGTCGAAATGTTGGGCTCTAAAGCAGAAATGTCTTCTACCAAAGTTTCAAGTGACGAAGTTGAAATTTCGAATTTCGGAGTCGCCATTTCGAGTTGCAAAGTCAAAGTTCGCTTTGCATTTTGGGTTGCAAAGTCAAAGGCAAAATTTCTACCAAATTTCGAGTTCGGGGTTGCAAAACAGAACTTTGGAGTTGCAAAATCGAAATTTCGAATTTTGGAGTCGCTATTTCGAGTCGCAGTCAAAATTTCACTTTGGAAAGTCGAAACGTTGGGCTTCAGAGTACCAATTTCTACTAAATTTCAAGTTGCGAAGTCTAAATTTCGAATTTCTGAATCGCTATTTTGAGTTGCAAAATCAAAATTTTACTTTGCAAAGTTGAAATGCTGGGATATAAAGTTCAAATTTCAACTAAATTTCGAGTTTGCGAAGACGAAATTTCGAATTTCGGAGTCGCCATTTAGAGTTGCAAAGTCAAAATTTCACTTCGCAAAGTCGAAATGTTGGGCTCTAAAGTACCTACAAATTTACACTCAATTTCAAGTTGCGAAGTCTAAATTTTGAATATCGGAGTCGCTATTTAGAGTTGTGCAAAGTCAAAATTGTACTTTACAAAGTTGAATTAATGTTGGGTTAGGTATAAAGTACAAATTTCTGCTAAATTTCAAGTTGCAGAGTCGAAATTTAAAATTTCGGCGTCGCCATTTCGAGTTGCAAAGTCAAAATTTCACTTTGCAAAGTCGAAATGTTGGCTCTAAAGTACAAATTTCTACTAAATTCCAAGTTGCGAAGTCGAAATTTCAAATTTCGCAGTAGCGATTTCCAGTTGAAAAGTCAAAATTTCGCTTTGCAAAGTTGATGTTTGGGTTGTAAGTCGAAATTTCTGCTAAATTCAGTGTTGCAAAACAGATATTTTGAATTGCAAAGTCGAAATTTCGACTTTCGGAGTCTCGGAGTCGCTGTGTCAAGATGCAAATCAAAATTTCGCTTTGCAACGTCAAAAATTTTGGGATGGAAGGTCGAAATCTCTGCTAAATTTCGAGTCATAAAACAGACATTCTGAGTTGCAAGGTCGAAATTTCAAATTTCAGAGCCCCTATTTCAAGTTGCAAACTCGAAATTTTGGGTTGAAAAGTCAAAATTTTCACAAAATTTCCAGTTGCAAAAAGTTTGGAGTTGCAAAGTCGAAATTTCAAATTCGGAGTCGCCATTTCGAGTTGCAGTCAAAATTTCGCTTGGCAAAGTCGAAATTTTGGGGTCGCTACCTGGGTTTGCATCTAAAATTTTTAAAAACATCAATTTCTTCTCCTTTTCTGACACCCACCCCAAATTGGAAGGTACCTGCCTGCCCAATGCCTTAAAACTGGAATGTCATGCAAAACCCTCCGCATCTCAAACGAGTCCCAGCCAAGCTCATTTATGAGAGATGTGACACTTGCATCAAAACGAAAATTGCCCGAGACAAATCTTGCTGCTCTCCTCTGCACAGCCTCAATTGCATTGATATAGCATCTTTGGTAAGGTGCCCAAGAAGTGGTGGAGTACTCCAACAAAGAACGAACTGTTGAGAAGTATAAGTAGGCTTTACTCGCCAAGAAGCATAATGATGGTTCTTGATGAGGAACTTTAGTTGATTAAAAGCTTTTTTCACAATGTTTTGAATGTGAGGCACCCAACTTGATTCAGAACTGAAAGTCAACCCTAAGTACTTTATTTGCATGGGTTGGTATTTCCAGTTGCAAAGTCAAAATTTCGTTTTGCAAAGTCAAAATTTTCGGTTGAAAAGTCTAAATTTACACCAAATGTCGAGTTGCAAAACAAAAAGGAAGATGGATTCTACTCCTCCAAATTAAATCCCATTGCTCGCGAAAAAGTGACACTTCCCGATCATTTTCACCAATGAGATGACTGTCTTCCTCACTGGCCACAAGAGTGGCTCTGACGAAGGACGAGGTTTGAAACACCGTGGGTTTCGCAAAATTGTGGTGGCTCCCAAATTTGTGTTCAAAATTGCACAAATGCGAGAACAATGATGAGATTTTGTTTTTGAAAATGAATGCACCATTCCAAACCGGCGTTGTCGCATTCTGCATTGTGTTTGTGATTGCACTCTCTGGTCTCTGGCATTTTATTTTCTTTTGTGTTTTGTTGTCGTTGGTTGAAATCTTTCACGCTTTGGCAATCCACATTTTTGCATTTATTGAACCCGTGTTGTTGTTTGCTAATGCTTTATATGACATAATAGCATGTTCTGGGACAAACCTTCTCCTACCCCAGAAGAGACATTGCAGGGGCAAATGCGACTCTTTATGGCCTGATGATGCCATTTGGACTGCCAAAATGTATCAAAAGGCTCCAGCTTTTGGGGGACTCCGTCCCCCATGCTGCCTGCCAGGGGCTCTGCCCCCTGAACCCCCACTGAGCCCCTCATACTGGGGGGTTATCACCCCCAAGCCTCCCGTCCTTCACGAATGCGCAGAGGTTATGCACAGTTTGCTAGTCTTTTTTTGCATAAAAACAGCACTTGATCTTGGATGACATTGAAAATTTTACACCTTGGACGACGAGGCACTGCCCATGTTCCCAGGATGGCAAACCGTTTTTTACACCCCTGAGACTGAGTAAACTCCATTTTGGAATGGTGCAATGCTAACAGCATGGCTATATAGGTATGCCACAAAAACATCTGTCATGACTTTTTCAACTTCGCAATCGCCTGCCTTGTATGACTATAAGGTGGGAATTGATATCCTGAACAGGCCTGAAACTATAAAATATTTCAGACTCCACGTCAATTCTGAATTGAGCCGGGTGCCACAAAAAAAAAGACAGTGCAAAGAGCATCGAACCAACTGAAGTTCCTTATAAGAACTACAGCTGTAGGTACTTCAAGAAGAGTGAAAGAAAACTATTTTATACTTCTCTACTGTCAGGTCTTTGCTGGATTACCTACTCAACAACATCGTGGTCTCCTTTTCAGAGGTGCCATATTGACACTGTTGAGGCTGTGCAGAGGAGAGCTGCAAGATTTGTTTCTGGGAATTTTTGCTTCAATGCAAGTGTTACCTCCATTTTAAATGACCTGGGTTGGGATTCACTTGAGAAGCGAAGACTCCTGCATGGCCTTTCCATGTTTAGACACTGCATCCTTAAACATGGTGGATGGGGTGACGGACCATGGAGTCTAATTCAAAACAACAACCCCACCAGAGCAGGCAGATTTTTGTAATTTGTTCCTCCTGCTCTGTCCAAAAACATTGACAGGCATTCATTTTTCCATCGCAGCATTTTTCACTGGAACCAGCGTTGCATTCCCATTGATGTCCTCCATTTTTCTGAGGAAACATTCAACACCTTTGTTCAGACGAAATTGGAGGTCCTGTAATCACATCTCAGTCTAAATAAATAAGCTTGTTTTCGACTTTCGTAGATAGGTAAGAGAGGGATTATTGCCATTTTCTAATTTGCTTCCCCCCTTTTCCCCTTTTTTACTCAATTCGCTGTTAGGGAAATTTCTTTTGGTTTGCCTGCCATAACTGAAAGTCAACCCCAAAGTATTTTACAGTTTCGGGCCTAACCAAGACGGTTGTCCCCACTCTGTAATCATGCAGAGCAGGTGAACGGGATGATGAAAAGGACATAACAGATGTTTTTGAGGCGTTTATACCCATGGAGTTTGCATCACACCAGTTTGCAACAGAATCAAGATCTAGCTGCAAAACTGCTGCCTCATCTATGGAAGACACCGGTCTGTAAACAACGATGTCATCTGCAAAGAGTCTGATACCAAATGATATTGCAGATGTCATGTCGTTAATGTAAATTAAGAAAAGCAAGGGGCCACACACTGACCCCTGTGGCGTGTGGGATACCACTTGTAACTGGGAAAACATCGGATGTTCTCCCGTTTACAAGAAGTTGAAAATGCCTATCGGTAATGAAGTTAGAGAGCCACAAGAACAAATTTTCAGGGATATTAAGACCAGCCAGTTTATTTCGTAGGATAGGATGGGGATACTGACCCTGTCAAAAGCCTTAACGAGGTCGATAAACACAGCATCAATTTGGAAGTAGGTTCCAATGGCAACAGAGAGTTCATGAACAAAACCAGTAAGTTGGGTTTCGCAGGAAAATTTTGATCTAAAGCCATGCTGGCCAGTGCTCAAAGTGTCCCGAAAAAAGGGCAGGAGCGCTTTTTCAAAAAAGGGCACAAATCAAAAAAGGAGGGCACATTGTCCTTCATAAGGAGGACAATTCGCCCTTCAAGGAGTGCACTTCTCCTGTGAAAAGGGCACGAAACATTTCCAAGTGGGAGCGCTTTTGTATAGTTTTCCCATTTGTGGGAGCTCAAGGGGTTCAGGGCATGTGGGAGCTGCGCTCCCACACCATTAGGGCGGGCAGGAGCGCGCGCTCCCAGAGCTCCCACACACTTTGAGCACTGATGCTGGCCATAGAAAAAGAACTTCTGTCTCTCAAGAAGGCGATACAGATAGCCAGCAACAACTTTCTCCATCAACTTGGCAGAGGAGCTAATCAAACTAATTGGTCGAAAACTGTGAACAGACAGGGTTTTGCCACCAAAATTAATTTTCTTTCAGCCAATCCTTCACAATGGCCTTTGGCAGCAGGGGCGTAGCTTCCAGAGGGGAAGGCTCCCTCCCCAAGTTGGCCAAAATTCGAGCACTCAGTTGGGAAAATGAAGTCTGGAGTCGAGAGTTGGGAAAATGCAGCCGCTTCGTAGCATTTTCCCAACTCCCGACAACAGACGCGGTTGCATTATCCCAACTCCCGACTTCATTGTCCCAACTCCCATGTTCCCCACTCCCGAGTTGGGAAAATTGAATATCTGCGGCTGCATTTTGAATTTTCCCAACTCCCGACTCCAGGCTTCATTTTCCCAACTCCCATGTTCCTCACTCCCGGGTTGGGAAAATGGAATAGGCCTATCCGGGGCTGCATTTTCCGAACTCCAGACTTCATTTTCCAAACTCCCATGTTCCCGACTCCCGGGTTGGGAAAATGGAATGTCCGGGGTTGCATTTTCCGAACTCCAGACTTCATTTTCCCTCCTCCCGAGTTGGGAAAATGAAAATGCGATATCCCATCCCGGATTTCCCAACTCCAAGAATATTATCCAACTCAGTGCTCAAAGTGTCCCGAAAAAAGGGCAGGAGCGCTTTCTCAGAAAAGGGCACCTGCAAAAATTGCAGGGCACTTCGTACTTCGAGTAGGGCACTTTGTCCTTCAAGGAAGGCACTTCGTACGTCAAGGTGTTCAATTCCAAAACTCCTTGCGGACACACTGGTGGAAATTGTCGGCTGGACAGTAAGTCCCAGTGAATGCAATTTCATGGGCATGGTGAGTTTTGACCCAAAAAGCGCTCCCACAGAGCTCCAAATGGGAGCTCTGCGGGAACATTTTTGCATAGTTTGACAATTGTGGGAACGCAATGGGTTCAGGGCATGTGGGAGCTGTGCTCCCACACCCCCAGGGCGGGCAGGAGCGCACCTCCCAGAGCTCCCACGCACTTTGAGCACTGATCCAACTGCCCTCGAATCTTCAACTCGCTGGATTTCCCAACTCCCAGAAAATGAGAATATTCTGATTCAGAGAGTTGGGAAAATTAAGCCTGGAAAGAAGAGGTGATAGCACTCAGAACATGATGGAAAGAAAGCTCTCACACATTGATCAATCATCCATGAAATGAATTTTCCCAAGTCTCAGCTGCCTCCTGCAGATCTCCCTCCCAGTGCTCCCTTGGCACCTCTCAGATTCTCTTACCTCCTTTTCATTTCACCGAAATG
>JASGXE010016435.1:0-11719 GCA_030068105.1 Sinentomon sp. SZTP_YWyxl
CTCACTTCAACTGAAATCGGTAACAGAGACAAAATGAGAATGTGGAGATCTTACATCTTGGTAAAAAGCCCAGATGGCATTTGTACAGATATTCTGTGCCAATGTCCCAGATCAAGAGCTGCAGAAGCAGATACACGTCCGGCCCACACCCAACCTATCCACTTTACGGGAACAAACTTGTTCAGAATCCGACACACAATGAATTGCGACACCTCTGCACAACCAGATTGCCATGGCTGTGATGTCGGTGGGCATGCGGAAACGTTACCATTGGAATTTTCAGGTGGAGGGTTGCCACTTGCCGGAAAGGGAAGGGACACCACTTGAAGTTGCTCAATCGAAAGACGGAACAAATTGAAACTAGAAACCGCGAGGCAGTAAAAAAAATCTGCGTGGCATTGAGAATTTCACAACGGGTGTGTTTAGCCCCAATGTAAGCTGTCCCACCCACAAAAAGAAGGACACGCTCCTGCTATCCACACCGCCAAATTCCAAGTTGGAAGTCCCTGGAGCAAAATGCAAGATGTTGGCAGGCAACCAGTGAATTGATAAAATGATAAAAGACATCCAAAGCCAGATGATTGTGGTACCCATACCAAAAGGAAAAAAAAATCACAGTTTACAAGTTCAATTGCATGGCTCTTGAAGTCCACAGACCCCCATGGTGAAGGAAATCTGTTGATCTGAATTTGGTGGCCAATGGCCACCAAATTGTGACCATTGGCAATTTTTTCACGAAATTTAACCAAGTAAATTTGAATATGCCAAAAGGCTTGCTGATTAAAAATGGTGCAAAATAAGAATATCACCGACTGCATGGTCACAAACAGAAAAATTAAAACAACATCAAGGAAACAAAAAATATGCACGGGATAGTAAACAGTTGTTGTTCAACATAACAAACTGTAGTCAACAACATAAGAATTATTCTGGTACCAAAATGGCACAGAGGGTATTGCACAGTTGACAAAATTCAAAATGCTATCAACTTCCATTTCTCTCTACTGGAAATTCCCAATCGTGAACTTTGGGGAACTTGAATTCATCCAGATGCTAGAAGGAGTCTATTTTGGCCATGACTCTGCTGAAAAACCAGTCGCTTTTTGCCAATTTTACTCAGGACCTCACTTTGGAATCTCTGGTCAATGCACAATTTGTACATATGGAAAAACACATCTCATTGGGACCTCAGAGTGTGCATCTTTACCATGTAGAATTGCAAAACGTGGGGCCTGCTGCTTGACAGAATCTAGTGGCCTTGATCTCTGGCCAAACAGCCATCCATTAGAATTCTGCTTGATATCGTGAAGTCCCATGCCGCATTGTGGGACTGCTTTTCGAGCCTCTCACAGACTTCTGATCACTTTTGCCACTAATGTCAAATCCCGAAAAAATCATAGTTTTACTGAAAAAAGTCAAAGAAAAAAAGGGTAGACTTTTAATTTAAGTTCACTCTTGCCATAAAACCCACCATTTTCCTTTTGGGGTAGTTGACTGAATATCCTTCATTTATTAACGGGATAGTTGCAGTCACACCGGTGGAGTGGACTGCTCTACAATGTCCTGACCTCAAGATGGGTTTATTCGTACAATAATCCTGATGCTCATCCACTGTTAAAGTAAAGTGTCAAACTAGCTCAGCAATAGCAATCTCACGTGAAACTGAATTCCAAAGTTCCCCCTTGTTTGGTTTCGGTCTACTTTTGGGCTAGCTCTAGATATTACGAGGCGGAGGCTTCGGCTAGAGATCAAGGTGTTGTTCCTGGCAGCTCTTGAACCCTTCAGTTCGAATCTTGATTAGTTTTTGACGCTGGTGTTTCCCCATCGAATAGTGCTAAAATGCAACTTTTCTTTTTCAGTAAAAAAGCTGTTATGCAAGAAACAGATGACCGGGATTGCTGAAATTTTGAATAAACACTGCCATTGTGTGTGACCCACATGTGCGTAGCAAAAATTGGCTGAATCTGTTTGGAAATTTTGATTTTGGGAATCATGGGTGCCCCCCCCCCAAATATGAATGTGAGAACAAGTTGCCTGTTTCGATGAGACCAGTAAAATTATCAAATCATATGGCCAAATCACGGTGGGATGATGATATCAGATAATTCAATACTGGGAGTGTAGCCATAACAAAATAGACAATGATGTTAAAATGTGATGCTAAAAGAGATGTCACAAAAGAGCAAAAAACAAGACGAGAAAAAAAGAACAAAGGGTAACAAGGAAGAAAACAGTCAACAAAAGGCGAGGGCAACTACACTGATTTTTGTAACAACTCTTTTTGACAACTACAATTATTATAAAAGAACATTTTGTTAACCTGCTAACAGTGTATGTTTATACGCATATCATAATTATAATTGTCAAGCTTGTTGTGTGGCTGTCGGGATGGGGTTTAACACACAAACACACGTGCACACAAGCTTCACGTAGTTCCACACGGATCAACACAAACAAACACGGACTACAATAAAGCGCAGATGACAGTGTGAAGAAACCGTTCACAAACAGCCGGGCGGAAATACCCGTTACATTACAATAACACTTTTCCAATCCAAGCAACTGGATTCCGGAGGCGGTAACGTATGTATAGCATATTCTGTATATAAAACATCCTAAAATGGTATGAATGAACATAGCAACCACACCACACCACACTCGTCAAACCAAATACACGTAAATACATGGGCAATTATTAAATACAATACATGAAAATGTACACGATAGAAGATGTTGTTATGTAGTTATTTCATTTCATTTCACTTCATCATATTAACAAATATTTATACAAAAAACAAACATCACAACAGTTCGTACTGTCTTAGATGCATCCTTTGAATAATGTCACGGCAGTCGTCGAAAACACGTCGGATATTCTCCGTGTCGACAGCACACGTAAAGTGGGGGTAACAGTAGTGCTTCCCGTCTCCACTTGCAGTGCTTATTCTCTGAAATTGGTAGGTAAGAAAAGTTTAAGGTTATGACAGGTGAGACAGATTGCCATTTCAGACCTGATGTGGTCTGGTTGTCAGCTTATGTGCTTCCCGTTGCGTTGCCTCAAATAAAAACCAAATCTACCATCAGGAAACACCTGTAGACTATAGCTTATCACCATTCCCAGTGTCTACTCCTCAAATGTGTTAGATTCGCTGCCACCTGTTTACCCTTGGTTGATTGGATCGCTGCCACCTGTTTACCCTTGGTTGATTGGACTTCGCTCGCATGTCCCCATCCCCTTTCCGGCGCATAACAGCAGGGGGATGGGTCACACTGCACGGCGAAGCGCTGTCCGGCACAGTTCTCAGTTGACAAGCGCAGGGAATCACGGAAGCACCAGTGGCAATCGCCATCAGAAGGCTTTCTTCCTCTTCCCAGCTGCAATATTGGTCATTTTGTTGTAAATTTTATTTCTTGATGTCTTGGACCAATGTATTAGCTCAAGCGAGTGCACTGTTTTGGCATTTTTAATGGTCAATTTTTCAGTAACATACAAAGCTGAAAACTGGTGTCGAAAACAAATTTCATGCTGAACAGATGCCAGAGCCAAATTTCAGCAAACATTTTTTTGATCTTTTGTAAAAGCTGTTTTTCATTTTTTTATTACAAAGTCTCAGGTTCATAGCGGTGTGTCGTGTGGTGGGCCTGTGGGAGAGCAGTTCCGGATTTTTTTTTCCAAACACGCCTTGCATTCTATTCTGCATTTTCTCAAATTCTACAACTTTAATGCCATTTTAAATCCAATAGCACCAAGATATGATATGACAATAAAATCAAAATTAAAAACATGAAGTTTTACCGAAAAATGCAGCAAAAACCTGACCTTCGTGTCCATCGGACAGTAAAAATATGGGAAGAAACCATCATAGACCGACCAAAACTTGCATGAGACATTAAAAATAGTTCAGTTTGATGGGAAGAGCCTTACTAGGCCCATAAACAGATGAGATCATGGTGTGGTCCAGTGGACCACCTCATTGGGAGGTTGTGTGAGGCATGTACCCCATGGGAGGTCAAGGGTGACATTCTCCATTTTTCCTTGTTTCTAACATCATTCCTGATAGGGAAAAATAGTATCAAAAACCTGAATTTTCTAGAAATAGGAACCCTGTGGACAGAGATCAATTATTTCTTATTGTTTTGCATAGATGGCACCACGTGTCTTTCAAGATTTGTTTTTCCAACCAACACCTGAATGGAGTGTTTCTGAATCATTTCCGTTTGTGACAGATTTTGTGATGTCATCCAAATGCTGCAAGCATCCAAATGTCGATCATCAAAAGTGAGAAAGCAACACCATCCTGTTCATAAGACTCAACCGCAATCGGCCAGCAGCGCATACCTCGTGGCTTGCACCGGTTCCCATCAGAACACCGAAGTTAAGCAACGTTGGGCCCGGATGATGCTTGGATGGGAGACCACCCTTGTACCCCAGTTTGTGCTGCTGGAAGGGGGCTTAGTGGCCAAGTCCCTCGTCTCCTTCGGATGAGACGTTAAGCAGGAGGTCCCGTGTGCAGCATCACACTGTGCACGTTAAAGAACACCAAGCTCCAAGTCCAAGATAGTGGCTTGGCGGGTTACACAACAGAGAAGCCACATCGCACAAGTCACACATCACTGCTCTGCAGAGCATGACTCTCTCCGGGAAAACCTGCGGGTTGGTGTGAATACGCCGTAAAACTGGTCCGAGTCGTTTCAGTTGAATGCAGAGCAGAAACGGGCTACGATTATGGGGCATAGTTCTCCTTGCGAGCCCAAGGTGTGTGCAACAAGGTAAATGGTCGGACCACCAGCCGAATGGCTATCAGTCCATATGACTCCACGATGATGATGAACCTCAAATTAAAAATGGGAAGCAGTGGGACCTCTCCAACAAAAAATGAGGCATTGTAAAAATAACATTTTGTCTTAGCTTTCTTTGGAGGTGCCAAGTTCTGGCATTGTCATAACTAACTGAAAAGAACTTTTGCAGGCATGAGTGTCAGGGAAACCCCCGGTGGAACACTGAGCCCTCATTGATAATGGAACACTCATCATCAATTGCGCAATAACAACAACTCACAAATGGAATCTGTTGCTACAAGTTTTTATCCCGAATATCTGGCAATTTCTCATCTTATCGTCCCCATGGCAGAAAATCTGATATTCTGACAGCACAAGCCATTGGAATTCTTTTAGACTTTTTTGCACTTCTGCGGGAAGAATTTCCGTACAGTTTGCCTCGAATTTCGAATTCATTTCCAGGCCTACAGGGTGTCCCAAAAAAGAAAGAATGATGAGGCTCCTTTTTGACGTTTCTGCCTTGTGATCATCTTGCCTGGCTCTCGCTGCACATTTTTGGTTGCTGTCTTTGTTTTGTGTTCTATTATTGTGTTCTGCAGGTTTTTCTCGTGCTTTGGTGCTTGCGTTGGCTTGCCTCTGTGCTCTAGTGACAATGGTCCAATTCACCGTTCCTGAGCGTGTTTTTCTGGTGGGGATCATTATTTTTGGAGTTACAGCCAAGGTCGCAATGATGGTCCCAGTGTAAAACTGTGCTGTGATGCTTTCCGAGACACCCACAACAAAGGGCCTGCCACAAACTGCAAATTCCTGAAGATGGTGGACTTGGACTTGGTTTCCACAAACGGGGTCGGTGCAAAACTGCCGGGCGGCCGTGCACCGCACGGACCGATGAGAACACCGAACGTGTCCAGACTGCTGTGCTTTTTGACCCGAAGAAAACCGTGAGGCAGAGGTTTCTGAAGATGCAGCTTCCTATTCCAGTCTGCACAGGATACTGAAAGAGGTTGGAGCCCTTCGCATTCAGATGATGCAATCCCAAACTGTTGTTGATTTCGGCCGGCGGCGGTTATTTGTCGTCTGTTGGCTCATCAGTCATCACCAGGAAGATCCCGCTTTCCAATTGTTGAACTGTGGTTCTCGGACGAGTGCCATGTGCATTTGTCTGGGCACTTTAATCGGCAAAACGTACGCTTCTGGGGTTTCGAGCAACCTGAGGAAACGCACCAACGGTCGCAGTAGGTACCCCGAGCGAGCAACAGTGTGGTGTGCTGTTTCCGGTGCTGCCATAATCGGCCCTTATTTCATTTTCACTAGAGCACAGAGGCGTGCCGGTGTGGGCGCTGGGGCGCGGTAGGGGCCTGCGGAGCACAATGATACATTTAGAGCATAGAACGGGGACGGCGGCCGGAGGTGTGCGTCGAGAGCCGGGCGGGACAGAAAACAGGGCAGGGGCTTCTGAAGGGAGTTTCGGTATTTTTTTGGGAGACCTGTATAAAATAATTTTCAGCGTTTGGATTCACATAAGTTATCCGTATTTGTAACAATTCCGATGTGGGGCCCTGCTGAAATCCTGAAATTTAATTTCCTGTCGCAAAGCACTAAAATTCTTTCCAACCGGATAAACCTGCGAAAGAACTCGGTTTGCGAGTGCAGTGGTTCTTTGGAAGCATCGAACACCTCCGATCGGGTACGAGACAAAAGAAACTGCGTACACAAGAGTTTTTCGATTGAAAGTTTATTTTCAAAATTTCGCATCACATTGGCTGAGTTTTCTGGTGTCTTTCTACATTCCGTAACATGATTTTCTCTTTTTAGTCCAATTTCTTTCATTTTTGCAGCTTAGCAAATATGCACAAATGTTTCAGCAAAATTTAACAAACAATTATCACTCGCATCCCATCAGCCGCCTCTTATCCTATTGATCACAGAAAAGGAGTCTTCCACCTGGTATGATTCGGAATGTTGTTCAGTTTGATGGGGTAACCTTTCTAGGCCCATAAACAGACAGGGTCATGTTGTGGTCCAATGGACCACCCCTTGGGTGGTTCTGTGGGGCACGGACCCTTTGGAAGGTTAAGGGTTAACAGTGGGTTCAGCAGTTGACACATACCATCAACAAAGAGTATTTTTTATGCCTGAAAGTTTTCTTGAACAAAAGTGTGACTTGACTTTTCCCGCACCTCGTTGGAAATGACGGGAAAAGGCCAATTTAAATTTGAAAGCAATTCAAGACACTTTAACTGAGGGCCAACCAAATGGGCGAATTTCACTTGCAGACAGATTTAGCCGAAATTTAGAGGGAACATTGTGCCATCCGAAGGGAATGTGACGTGTGCAAAATTATGACCCTCCCTCTACCTCAACTGGTGGGTACCCTGGGATGATCAGAAAATATTTTTTTAATTAACATAAACTTTGCGAAAGTCCCCCAGGAAGTACGGGAAAGAAAAGACTCCCACGAAGAGTGAAGACTTCCACGAAGAGCGAAAACTCCATGATATGCGAACACTCCCATGAAGAGCGAAAACTCCTATGATGAGCGAAACCTCCCACGAAGAGTAAAGACTCCCACGAAGAGCAAAGACTGCCACGAAGAGCGAACACTCCCATGGAGAGAGAACACTCCCATGAAGAGCGAAGACTCCCACGAAGAGCGAAGACTCCCATGAAGAGAGAAGACTCCCATGAAGAGTGAAAACTCGCACGAAGAGCGAACACTCCCACGAAGAGCGCACACACCCATGAAGAGCGAACACCCAAGAGGAGTTAAGACTCCCACGAAGGGTGAAGATTCCCATGAAGAGCGAACACTCCCATGACGAGCGAAGACTCCCACAAAGGGTGAAGACTCCCACGATGAGCGAGGACTCCTGTGAAGAGCGAAAACTCCCACGAAGTGCGAAGACTCCCACGAAGACCTCCATCCATGTTTTCTTTCATTCATTTTTGTGGGCCAGGAAGGGACGTCCCGAACTGGGTTGTAAGGGGCTGCTCAACCCTCCTGGTGTCCTCTTTGCTTTGTTTTGTTTTCTTTCGTTTCTCTTATTCTTGTTTTGTTTGTTTTTCTTCCGGCTGCACCTCAGGCGCATGCCTGGCTTACTCACGAGAGTTAGGGCAGTCAGGCTAACCCAACCGAACCGAAGCTGTTTTTCATTACAAAGTCTTGAAAATTGTCATTTTTGACCCGCCTGTGCAAAAAAGCTGTACAAAAAAACCGACCAAACAAAAAAATCTCAAAGCCAAGTATCTAACCAGAAATTCATCTCTGATGAAATATTTAGCCCTGATGACTTCAGGGTGATCATCAGGCTCTGAAGTTGCATCGATAGGAGTTTGATATCTGGCAAATTCGCTGAAATAGTCATCAAGTTTCGATTTTCCAGCCTTGATTTTCTCACAGAGCAAATCCTGCTTATTCAGAAACAATATCACCGATATTGTCCGTAACCACCTGAAAAAGAAAAACAATAGGTATGTTGAAAATCTGATTGAAAACCAGTTCGTAAGGGCAAGTGGCTGCAGAGTGGAGTTACACTGCTGTCAAACTCGGAAAGCTCAAATTGGTCATTTTGTTCATTTACCAATTCATGGTTGCAGTAAACAGATGGCCGGTAGGATGCACAGGTGTTAATGAGCAGCCTAGCATAACTGAATTGTGCAATGCTGCTTGGGTCATTTTGATATTGTAGGTAATAGTCAGTTGCAACAGTTGATCATCAATAAGGATTCGACGAGGCCTCGATCAAATCTGGATGAAATTTGGCACTTCATTGGTCGCAATGAAGACAGTGTTCCACATAAAAGTAATGCTCAACATTCCGATGATTAGCGAGCAAAGCCACCTCTTACGGGCAGCTTGTCGATTTCATTGGGCACGCCGCACAACTTTTTCAAGTGAAACTTGATGGCATGAAGGTAAATTGAGGTGCCTATCCGCTGAGTTTGAATTTGGGCACTGAGCGAGCAGTGGAAGTTGTTATACTGTGTTTTGAAAAAGCCTGCTCTGAAAAGCATGCATTTTGGTTTGTTTGAAATAGCAAAGAATGCCAGCGGACAAAAATGCAGCATACCGATGACAGTGCGGCAGGCAGATTTTGTGCCCATGCATTGAAATTATTGCTCTGCACAGATGGCAGATATCAGGCTGCATGAATGACGAAACGTATTATCCACTGAAATGCAACCGTAACAACCAAAACAACAAATTGCAGTGTGGGTTAGGGTTTGTTCACATTCCGTGGTTTCTTCTTTCGTTTTATTTTTTGATGCCTGGGCTTTTCCCAACAGATGTTAACTTCCTTTTTAGGAAGTTAACATCTGTTGGGAAAAGCGGGACGTATTATAGGAATGGCACATTCGGATTGGGAAAGAAACAGACATAGTTACCAATGCCTGTCCACATTATAGGCTAAGTTTGGAGAGATTTTGTTGGCTTTTCGACTGACACCAAGATACAATCTGACAACAAGCAGTGGGCCATGTCCTGGATTGATTAGCTTTTACGGAAATAAGAAATGACAAAAAGGAAGTCATAAAAAACATCCGGGAATGTGGCCGATTCCACATCATGAGGTATTCGGAAGTGTTGTGTGTTGTGAGATGTTATTTATTTGTCCAATTCAGTTGAAGTGCCAGTAAACAGTCCGGATCTCTCACTTAGAAATAAAATTTTTAATCACATGCTGCTTTGGAATTTTCACTCCATTACAGAGCTGAAAGAGGACTCCCAGGCTCTACATTCCATTTTGCCATTTCACGATGTGGGCCCTTCTGGCAAATATCCAACACTCAGCGCTCCGGAGAAAAATGATTCAAGCCACAACAAGGTGTGAAAAACCACTTTTTAGATTCATGATTTCCAAGTACCTAAATGAATGCTGAAAAACTGCAGTGAGTTTGAAACCTTTTGTATGGATTACTCCAATCTGACAAACAGATAGGTGGATATGTGTACCATCTCCCTCCCTTGGAGTGGGAGGGAGATGGATGCCATCTTTCCCCCAAATGTCATTTGACTGGAGTATTAGACCTCTATCCGTGAAGTGATCCAGTGTGGATTAACGTTAATCCGAGGTTGCGGAGTAAATGTTTTCCATTGAAGAAAATGGCGAAAATATACTCCGCAACCTCGGATTAGCGTTAATCCACACTGGATCACCCCACGGAATGAGGTTTATGTATTCAGTGTTAGACCTGAGTATTAGACCTCTATAACTAAGTTTATGTATAAGACCTAAGTATAAGACGTAAGTATCTTCCTCTTTTGTCAGACTGAAGTATTGACGCAAATGCAAGCTGATTTCGGTGGCATGTTCAAAACTGTCAAATTACGTGAAATGGTTATCAATTAAGAGTCAGGTAAGTCTCACCTGTTGTTCCAGATACTCTTGAATAGATCGAGTGATTCACGAAGCCGGTTTTGACTAGGATCTTCCCGCAAGACCATATTATAGCTGCTGCAAGCGGTGACAAAAATGATGGCAGTCACATCATTGAAACACTGGATCCATTTACGTCTTTCGTCACGCTGGCCACCAACATCAAACATGCTGCAAGGCAATGGAAGATGAGTTCAGATCAGGAACTTTGCTCGCTATGTCACCAACTACACTAACTACAGCTGCCTACATACTTTCACCAACAAGGGGTGTCATGCATTTTATCTCTCTGCAGGGCTTCTGAAGCTCTAAATACCTTCAAGAAATGATGCGAGTTTTGTTTTGCCTCTCCAATGTACCCACCATGGAGACAGGGATGGCAGTCACTGCCGTGGCAAACGAAAGTGTTGATGGGGTGTTGCGTGTCGCTGAATCACTTAGGTTTGGAAATGTTCACATCACAAGCCCAGACAAGAGTTTCCAAACCGAGCAAACAGTAACACCGACGTTCAGCAACTTCTTGTGCACAGTGTACTGAATAAAAGAATTGGTACAGTCCATTTGGGCTGTTCTTATAAAGCTCAAGTTCTAAATTTCTGCAATGTCGGGGCGTCACACTTTTTTGCCATCATCTGGCAGAAGATTTTCATGCCCATTGAATGATCTTGGGGGATCACCTTCTGCAATCTTGTGAGGTTCAAGAAAATTCCATCGGAAGCTGTGATGCAAAAGCAATTGAGCAGTTGACGATTGAAGAAAGCTATGTAGCAATAATTTCTGCATTGCATTCTAGTTAATCATAGCATTGCATTGATGGCCTTGGTAGCAAACAATAGCTCAATATGAAGATGTCGTAAAATTGTGACAGACCTTTGCAATGTTGTCAAAAACCTTAAAAATTTATTTTAAAGGTATTTAATGATAGAAATTACTTTTCTTCTCCATTAAAATATGACCAGTCGTATGCGTGGAGATATACTCAAATTATTATTCTATGTTTTAACTGCACCCATCCTGGTTGCCGCCTGATCGTCTCATACTGGAAATTCATTTTTTTGCATGTGAATGTGTGTATTTTATTTTGAGCACGGAACTCCTCCGGTCAAGTGAGTGGGGATCCCTACCCTCGGATGTCCTGAACGGAAGGTTTTCGCATCAATTTCCAAAATCGCAACATGCACAGCAATGCATTTTTTAGTAGTTGATGATTGTGTGTCACGGAGACAGAAAGGGAGAAAAAAAAAGTGAATGACAATTGACACGTCAGTATGTCGGCAAGAAAGAGGTCCCATTTGATTTTAAATGTCATGAAAGTACACAGTAGGAAAAAGCTTTTTGAAGGAATGCGATCCTGTCAGAAACATGCTTGGCCACTGCTTCCAAAATTGATTTCCCAAGTTTCCGTTTTTCCAACGAATGAAGGAGATTTCTCGCCCTTCACATTGCCAGTGAGACTAACATCAAGACAGGTGGGAGAGGAATGTGTCCAAGGTTAGCCAATCGTAAGCTACGAATGCCCACAGTTGAGATAAGAGAATTTTCAGAAATTGCAAGTGAGATAC
>JASGXE010016436.1:0-23942 GCA_030068105.1 Sinentomon sp. SZTP_YWyxl
ATGGCAACGCTGCGTTGATTCTACCGAATTCTTATCCCAGGATCACCTTCCATGCACGTAGTAACAGCCCTGCAAATGTCACCTAAATTTTATGGATTAGAGCATTGTGTGAATTTTTTAACTTTTTTTACAATTTCCACAAAATGTGCATTTTTAAGAAGCTTTAATCATCAAAGGCGAGAGGCAGGGACTTTAGTCTTTGCAGCTGGCAGAAGCTGAAATGTTGATTGCTATGGACAGAAGGCAGGAATCTCATTCATAGTGGTCGCTCTAAATGACTCATGTGACTGGAAGATTTTAAACTTTCTATAGTGGAGAGCGTATATACGAGGTACCTAAAAGCTAACTCCAGGTTGCAGGATAAATTTTCGCCATTTAGGTACTTATCTGCAAAAATGTAACTCACAAATGGGAGGCAGCGCTAACTCCTGGTGGATCTCTCCACTGAGATTTCAGGAGTAGAATCTCCGGTTGATTTATCTTCATGGCCTCAGGTTAACAAGTTGGTTTTCAGTTATGTACAACAGACAGAGGTGGACTCTATGTTATTGCTGTCTGCATGTTCCAATGCGAATTGTTGAAGTTGGCAAACTTCACGGAATAAAACAGGACATTCTGACTGATTTTTATCGCGCACTGTGAATCCCGTTACCCCACACTAACCTGGTATTTTTGGTTTGGAGAAATTCTGCGGCTATTTGATATCTCTATCCGAATTTTCCCATGCACATTGGTTAACGACCACAGCGATAGGACAAAAACTCCCATCGCAACGGTTGTTGCGCACCAAACCTTCGGAGTTTGAGCTTGAAAAAGTATCGCCCAATTCGGCTGCATGTGATAATCTGGCAACAAGACAAGACAAGACAAGACGTAAGGTATGATGCCTTCTTTTCGGCAAAAAAAATATTGGCCTTAAAAATATGGTGTCGTCGTATAAATGAGGATTCGCCAATTCAGCACCACTTCGAAACGCTTGATGCTCATTTTCAATGTGAATTGTCAGATCGACGTTGCCAGATAAAGCCATTACGACGTCAAACACTTCGTTTCTTGATGGATGTTCGAAAGGTTTGGCGAAAACCGAAACATTTGTGATGGGCTCACTTATACGAATTGCAAGCTATCTTTTATAATATTGAATATCTCGACCTGTAATGAAATACACAAAGAAAAGTGTATACTCCAGAAAAAAGTGTGAAACTTCCACCTTGCAATATATTATAATCCATGCACCTTGCAATATAATCCACATTCAAGCCAACGAAAAGTTCTTTCCCGACGACATTCTTTTTCACACATTCTTTTTGACGACATTTTTACACATTCTTTTTAACGACATTCTTTTTTACACTTTGGAGGTGATTTCCAAACAACTTGGAAGGTGCTCAGCACAGGGTGTTAAGGAAAGGTGTGCTCAAAATTTGATGAGTTGTTCTTCATGTCAATACAAGCAAAACTGTTTTGAAAACCACTCCTTATTGGGTTTTTCCCCATAAAATTTCCCCTTTGCTGCTAAAGCAAGAGGACGTTTTTTGGCAAAAACGGTCGAAGGAGTGGGATTTTGACAAAATACGTAAATCTCTCGTTCGTTTGTCTTGTTCGTTTCATCCTGAGGAACCATATCTGCAAATTCCATTCGATTCGCGTGATTTTTAATTTCGGACCCCTAAATGGGACATTCATGGGCATTCTAGCAAAGGGTCGAACCACGTCAATGGAAATCCATCACTGGGCCGCGCACCCTGCAATTGCAGACAAAGCACTGAAGAGGCAATAACTGGCTGAAATGCTATAAGGCATTAATAACAAGGAAAACACATCAAGAGCGAAAGTCTATTAACCTTTGCAAATAAACAGATTTCGGTCAGTTCCAGTTATTATAAGGCCGAATTGGATTGCAAAAGAACGTCCCACTTGCATTTTTGGGAGAAACTGCGGCGGTTGTTGTCTATATAGCAGACGTTGAACTGATTTCATTATGTATTCATTGGGGAGGGTCAAATCCATGTTGTCTGATTTTAAAAAGAAAGAGAGCCTCTTGATTCTCTTGGTTCTTGAGTTTTGGATGTTCTTAAAATTTGACAATTTCATGACAACAGCAGTGTGTCTTGATGCGATTGTACCCAAAAAGACCCGCCCTTAAGGACTGATCACGTGACGACCTTATATTTTGGCAAAAAAATCGAATTTCGTTTTTTTGCAGAACTTGTTTGATGGAACCCTCCTGCAACATCTGGCAAAAAATTCTAAAATCCATGTACGAGGGCTGTTCAATATCAAGTGAGACTAATGTCACTGTGACCTCCCCTTGATACCTGCAAGTCTCGTCCTTTGCCACATTCAAAAAATGGATGTTGCGAGGTACTATGGCAAATTTCGCTGCAAATGCACCAGCCTTGCGGATTTTGGATGCAATCGAATATTACTGGTGAAATTAACTTGCCAGAAACTTGTTCGTTCTTAGAACGTCAGACATATGGGAACTGCAGTGGTTTTATGCAGCCACCAGGTAAAGAGGGATAGTTTCTTGTCCACTGCGTTGCAGGAGGTTCTGCTCTTTCTTTGGGGGCTGCTTTCTCTGATTTTTCCAATTCTGGTGAGAACGAGAGACATTTTTGTTCGAAAACATGAGGTCAAAAAGCCAACAACATTGAGCAGAAAACTTTCAGATGATGACCAGAAGAGTTATTGAGCATGAAAGGCATTGACTGACGGTCAGAAATCTGAAGACACATCAAATGGCATCAATGGTGAGAGATCTCATGTAATTTTGAGAGATTTCTGGGAAAATCAGTGTTTTCAGCAGAAGTTCCTGACACCGCTTTCTGCTGAACAACAGGCAGATGCATTTGAGGACGAATATCTGGCCAGGAGATGCATTGGATGCAAACTGCATCAAATGATCAACCCCTACTTGTTACCCAGACTTACCCTCTTGTTTTTCCTTTACCGTAAACTGGAAAACATGTGAAAAGCAGTCGTTTTCTCTATGCTGGGGTAGAATTAAGGAAGCGGCGAACATTCTGAAGTACCTCTCCTAAAACACCCTGTAGCGCCTGTTTACGGACCAGAAGAATTATGAAACCGAGTGAATTAGAGCAGAAGGAGGCTATTTTGTTAAAAATCACCAAGCTAAGGAAATGGGCAAAGAACACAGAGAATTATCACAAAACTCTCACTTGTTTTTGAACAGCCTACGTACAACTGTCGATAATGAGCAAAAAACCAACATGCCTCAAAATTTGAATTCAGAAACCGCGAATTGATTCAGAAATGCTGAAGTTGAAAGCTTCCACAGTGTGGGGTTTCATAGGCTTGCCCTCTGAATTCAAATATATGCCATTCATGGCTTGCCCTCTGGATTCAAATCGCTCTTCATGTCTGCACAAAAACAAAACCAACAGGCCTCAAGGACAACAAAATTGCCAGCCGCTTTTCCATGCAGTCCCGAGTTCCGAATGTATTCAAAATTCATTCGCTGTGTTGCTGCGCCCGATATGGTGCTGTCATTTAAACGTTGAACCCAATTCCATGTGCATGCTTTCTGCTGCCAGGGCCATAACTATTGATCTATACACATACATCCATGGCCACACCATGCTTACCCCCTTCCACGTCCTTTGGAAACATCAAAAACCAATTCTCGTTCGGATCGAATTGAAATAAAAATGCATGTCGTCTGGCCAAGTTTTGCTTCTTTGGAGTGGACTGGGATGGGAGGAGGATGGGCGGGTTTCCAGGGCTTCCCCGCAGACGAAATCTGCGTGACACTCTTCAACATAACCAACGATTGGACCGTCGCCAACGATTGGGTCTAAAGCGTCCCAGATTTTCCGCGCCAATTTTGAAAAAAAGCGGAAGTAAAGTTCATTCCGGAACAAGAAACGAAGGGAATTTTTGAAACTACTGCAAAAGCGGGACGATTTCGTCCCAATCGTAACACTGGAAAAATCCTTTCCACCCATCCTCGAGTCAAGAAGGTTAACGAAATTCTGTGGAGTCGGTGGAAATTTCATGTTTTAGGGAATTTGCCTTTGTGCGGCTGTTCTGCTTGCTAACTTCTATTTTGGACACTCATGACTCTTTCCAGCCCATTTGTTGTGTCAGGGCCGGATTATCCATTTAACCATGAGGCCATTAAGGCCCAGGTCTTATATGTCTGAGAATTTTTGGGCCCCAAAAATGGCTGGGACGATTTTTTAGAATGTCATCCAACAGTTCTTCTTCCTCGAAGCAACAAGAAAATCAAAGACATTAAAATTGAAGACAAAAATGACCATGCATTCAAATGAATAAATAATTTTCCACACTTGGCAGAATCATCGTTTATTTTCCGTTTGTTACATTGCTACAGCTGTCTGTTCTATTCGTCACACCGTTCATGCTTGGTTCAGTCGGAAATGACCGTTTCAGAGATATGCAAAGGCAAGGTTTTTCCGCATATTGCCAAAAATGTCCAAATGTGATTGGCATACTGAAAGCGTTTACACTCGGTTTGAAATATACCCGGTTACAAAGGGCTTTAGTGGCAGTGCATAAATATGCTTTACACCTTTGAGGTTGAGTAAGTATTCAGGCGTGGAAAATATTCTCAGCAAAATGCCTGAAATGTTCGTTCTATCAATGTGTTAATGAAGTTCCAACAAAATGAAATGCCAATAATTTTGTTCATTAATTTTGTCAGCGCCCTTCTCTAAGGGCCTTTCTGTTCGTTAGGCTGACGCGGCATGCATTCTTCGTCTACATTGAGATGGGGAAAGGAAAGAGCAAAAGGATCCGTTTTTCCATTCACAGTTACAGGTCGAACAGTTCTTGCAATGCATGATTCTGTCAATTGGGGCAGCAACACAATGGAATCACGAGCAAGGCGGAAGTTACATAACCGGCACGTCTTTTTGAGTGCAGGGAGGCAGCGGTCTCTGTCAAAAAACTTCACTCCTATTGCGGTTCATTCGCTCACCCTCTGTCCTGTTCTTTCAACACCATGGCGAGAAATTTGGCCGTGGAACACAATTAATCGCGCAAAATTAATTCTGAAATTTGAAGATTTCATCAGCTTCGTCGATCTGCGCCTCCGGACCCCCTGCCAGAGAGATTTGCACTTTGGAACCCAGCTGGGGCTGATGACAGTTCCAGACGTTTGATTGCGGCCACAGGCACAAAACTAGCTCCTTTCGTGCCGACATTTTCTCATCAAATCTCCTGGAAAAAACACGAACTGACATCCCTGTGATGACACGTTGTGTTACTATTTCGACGACAATAATTCTATCAAAGGAACAGGTCGATATTGATGTTGAACTTTCTGCAAGAATCCATTGATCTTTTCCCAGTAATCCATACGATTTGCCTGCAGGTAAAATGGTGACTGGTTGGCAGACGGTTATCAAGAGAGGCTATTGCCAAACACCGAACATTGGTTTCATGAAAGCCTCTTCTGTGTTCTGCCTGAGAAGCCGAACAGCCCACGAATTTACCAAGCCTATGCCCGTTAAAACTTTATTCCGGTCCTGGCTGTGATTTAATCCCCAGCAGTTGCGCCTGAACCAGTATGTTACTTATGCCACTTACGTACGTACATGTGAGAATAATTTGCAAATTACATGGGTATTCAAGCAAACGAAACTCTATTCCTGGAGAAAACCTGAGATCGTTTGGTCCAAAAATGATGCCAAAATTGTGTGGCACACTTTTTCAGCTTAAAACTGCCTGAATTACGCGCAAAATCTCAAGAAATTTGAACGAGTTCAATGAAAATCTTTGGCAATACATCTTTTTTGTCAAGTTAAAAAACGTAAAAATTTTCCTGAGGCGCTGGAGGCACACATTTCCGAATGGTCCAAAGAGAGTCAAATGACAGCACAGTTTCTCTTAAGAGATCTCACTTTTCAAGGGTCTCATTGCCAAAGGAAAAAAATACTGGTAGATTCCCAAATATCAGGCAGTTATTCAGTCCACATGAAGAGAGTGTTGGGGAAAATGGCTAGTTACTCCATGGCAAAAGAAATTTTCATGGAAGGAGAAAAACCTCGAACTAAATGCGTTTCATAAAATCATTTGCAACTTCTATCATCGAGAACCACTTTCCCAACCTCAAAGCCAGTGATGAAGGGATCCGTCCTTAATAACCTCGTCATAATATGGGGCAATCGGCTGGAATAAGGTTCGTATTTGTTTCCCCTGGTAAAAGCATTTCGTCATGTCTTTCAGGAACAAAGCATATACACTAGGATCGCCCTGAAATTGCTGTGGGCATTTCCATGCTAGATTGCCAATGCAGTAATTCACCGTCGGTAAATCACAAAACCTTTGAAATTCCACGTTCATATTGTGTTCATTGTCATGGACGTGAATCTGAGCAACGTTTGCTAATTTAAGGATGCTGGTGTTCAAAGCCGGAAAGATACCCATTGGCACATTGTCGCGAAGGTTCCACGAGTGATCAAGCTCCGTTGAAAATTCGCCGAAGCTGCTGAGATCCAATATCACCATGAAATTCTCAACGGTAAAGTGACTGTGTACTGTCATTTGGAGAGACGAAAATGCGAAAAAAGACGGATCTTTTATTGTGTACGCGAACCACTTGGTGGTGACGAAGTCGAGTCGACCAATTATGAAATGAATCATACATTGATTTCCTCTAAAAACGGGAATCTTACACTTCGGATCAAGCCGATCCATCCAAAAGTCTGTGCCTGGAAATCGAAATTTTGGATATTCACTCCAGGGAAAAGACCCTAGTCAGCATGAATGATCAAGGTCAGGACGGGCAGGGAAATCCCGCGACTTCACAAATGGCAAACCCTCCCGCGAGAACCCAAAGCACGTCGAGCTCCAGTAAGGTAAATACACAGGCCCATACTCAATCCCAACAATCAGGTCCAGTAAAGCAGAGCGCAAGCAGAAATGAAAGTCTTGAATGGTTGGTCAACTTGCATCCGAGTGTGACCGATTTTGGAAAATTCGAACCAAATGGTGGCATATCTGCCAGCGCTTTTGTGGACAGGTTTGAACAAATCAGCAGTATGTTGAGACTGTCAGATGACAGAAAGTCAGATTTATTTCCTCTCTTGCTTTTAAAATCAGCTGCTCATGGGTACAAGATATTGGCAGATGACATGAAACGGAGCGGGAAGGTGCTGAGTTGGCTGGAATTAGCCAAGCATTTTAAGAACGCGTTTAAAGACCCATGCCAGTCGGTAGACCTTGAAACGGAAATTTTAAACAGTCAGCAAACGTCAGATATGACAGCAATGGATTTTTATTATCATGTCTTGGCCTTGTTTTTGAAGCTAGAACGACCAAGCTCCGAACAGGAGAAGGTCAATCGTATAATTCATGGTTTGAATGATACGAGCCTCAAAACCCACATATTAATTCGACACCCAAATTCGTTGTTGGAGTTGAAAGAGGCAATTATAAATATTGGCCGGGCTTTGAACATCCCTGGAAGCGGAAATCACGTTGGTGTGGGACCAACTTTGCACCAATCATATTTAACCATGCAGCGCAGTGAGGACCCATCTTTGTCAGAAATTAGGGCAACTCTTGAGGAACTTCGAATTTCAATTAATGATTTAAAGGCCAGAGATTTGCTTGCCAGTCAAAGCACGAATTGTGTGGGTCCGTTTTCTGCTGAAGTTCAACCAAGCAGTTGCAATTCAATGCGATTCAGTCAAGCTGGTGCAGCTCCACAGTCTTCCCGACAGCGTTGTTTTTCCTGTGGGGCTACAGATCATTTTATTCGGGACTGCCCTTCGCGATTCTATAGAGACAATCGTGCTGTAGACCCATCCCATGTCTGCGCAGAGGACACCCGAGGGTTTCAAAAATTAATGACGCCTTATCCGTTTTCTGGAAGCAGGTCACCAAATTATCCGGCGGAGGAAAGCTGGACGGGGTATGGGAACTTCACTTCACGAAATGTATCACCAAATTGTTGCACGCAGAACACATACGAATACGCGCAAAACGAAGGAAGCCAAAGTTTATATCAACCGCCAGGGCCCAATTATGCACAAAGCAGGAATTTTACTCATGCTCCTCCCCAGCATGTTGCAGGAAATTTGCGGGGCAATTATGATAATCAGTATTGGAATGTTCAGAGCAACTACAACAATAGGCATCAAAATGGCTACAACAATGGAAATCGCAACAATCCCAGTTATGATAATTCGGACAGGTTTAATGACAGGAATAACGGATGTGGCATCAGAAATTTTGGTTCTTGTGCAAATACCAGAATTAATAATGGGAATGCGCGGTCAAGACACGATTCAAAAAACTAATTTCTTCCTCGCCTAGAACGAATAGAAATTTGAATTTGGAAGGTCAGAATACCAGAAGTTTCGAAGGTGGGAAATCTGCGGAAAATTTGAAGTTTGAAAGATCATTTCTATTTATTTTAGGCGAGGAGGTTGAAGTTCTTGGCAAAAAATTGGAGATAATTCTTGATTCGGCATCTTCTATTTCGCTGATTGATAAAAAGTACATCCATGGTTTAGAAGTACAGGCTGCGCCTCCTACAACCATAAATACAGTTGACAGTAAACAGCTAACCTTGGATGCTTGCGCAAATGTGCCTTTAGATTTTGGAGGTGGGCACGTACTTTATCACTCATGCTATGTGGTTGACGATTCAACTATACAAGTGCTTTTGGGGACCAAATTTTTCAAGTACACAAAAGAATGGGAAATTCGGAACAGTGTCTGAAAATTCGACCGCCGAAAGCACATCTCAGAGTGCGAATACGAAAGAAGTATTTGTGCAATAAAAATGACAAAAACACTGCAATGATTGCATATTCGCTGACAAAAGAAAAACGAAAATCAGTTGGCGAATTTGCGAATGCATCGTCGAGCAGCGCAACAGGCCTGTCCGCATCAAGCGATTCCAGTCCCGATGGATTCGTTTCCCAGACACCACTTTCTCAGAAATTTGTGCCCAATGATGTTAAAATGATAATTGCTGCGTCAGTGCTGGTTGAACCCAATAAGCCAGTATATTGCCAATATCGAATTTCAAGTTTTGTTGCCCCGGGCAATATGGTCAATTGTAACTGGGTTTTGAACTCATTTTACACGGGCCTTGATGTGATTTTTCCCGTAGGAGACGAAATGAGAAAACGGGGACAAATTTTAGCCCGTCTTTCGGGGAAAGAACCCGTCGTCTTGCGCAAAGGTGTTGTGTTGGGTGAAATGAGAGCGGCAGAAGATTCTGCTGAAAAAGAAAAACCGCACCGAGCTCAACGCGATATTTCCCCTAGACGCGTTTGTCATGCAAACCCCCAAAGCATCAGGGCATATGAAATTGCGGAAGATGCAGGCAACGGAGATGCAAAGGAAATTTCCCAAAAGGAGTCAAGAGGGCTTCCACAAAGGAGTCAGTGCAGGAGTTCCCGCAGACGTTCCAGGTATGCAACCCCCCATGCACCAAAGCATATGCAGTTGCAGAGGATATTCGCAACGTAGATCTGGATAAAATAGAGCCGGCTGTTGATGATTTGTGTATGGGTCGTGCAGTGGACGAATCACCTCCCATTTCGTCGGGCATTTTAAAGGAGTCATATCATTCGGACAGTGACGAGGGTCAATGTCGAACCATGACGGTCCAAGCTCAAGTTCATTCTGCTGTAGAGCCGGATGTGGTCACCAAGTCTCAGTGTTTACGCTTAGACGGAAATCAGAAAATGGACTTCGGACCTCACATTCATATCAACAGCATATGTCCTAGCAGAAATGCCATGGGGACATATTTTCGGGGCATTTTGGGCGCGAGAAGACATATGATAGACTGTCCAATAGGTATTATTGGCCATTGATGTATGGTGCCGTTGAAGATTATGTAAAACGCTGCGCAAAGTGTCAAAGAAGAAATCGGGTGGCTGGAAATAAAAAACGAGGACACATTTGCCCGTGGAAGTTTAGCCCTACCGTCCCCCGTTCCATACGGTTTTTATCGATGTCTATGGGCCGCTTCGAGCCGGGAGTAATGGCCATAGATACGTTTTTGTTTTAGTTGATGGAATGACGAAGTTTTCTGTCCTCCGATCGGCCAAAAGGGCGACGTCCATATCCTTCTGCCACTTCTTGTTGCACAGCGTAGTGCTCCGTTTTGGAACGCCACGAATTTTGGCCAGCGATCAGGGGAGCACGTTTGTCTCGGCCCTTTTTAAGGGATTTTTAGCGGCGATTGGATGCAAGCAGATGTTCACTCCGATTTACCACGCCCAATCAAACTCAAATGTGAAAGGCGAATGGCCGAAATTGGGAAAATGCTAGCCATTTGTTGCCAGTCTCAAACAAAAACATGGCCCCAATTTATCCCTTTCATAGAATTTCAGTTAAATTCTATGGTGAACTCTTCGACCGGTTTTTCGCCTTTTCTGTTAAATCATGGAAGGGAACCTCTTCTGCCTATGGATGTGGAAAATACGGTTACCATCCCTGATGATTGGCAGGCCATGTACGATCGCCTGATGAAGGTTAAAGAGGAAGCGGCAAGGAACTTGCAAGTTGCGCAAGAAAGGTATGTTGCAAAACATAACGCCATGGCCCAGCCAGTAATTTTCCAAGTTGGTGATTTAGTACTGGTTTGGAAGGAGGTGAAACAGCCTTTGGAGTCCAGGAAGATTCTTTCGGCTTGGCGTGGACCGTACACCATATTGGAACGGGTCAATGATGTGTTGTATAAAACCAGGGAGGTTTCTTCAGGCAGGAATGAATTAAATCATGTGAAAAATATCAAAATGTTTCATCAGTAATTCCGGATAAATTTTTCCTTGGACGCAACGTTCACCGTCACCCGCAAGTTTAGCATTCCCCCGTTTTCACCGTCCCGCGGTGTTGTTGCACTTCCTCTGTTGGTTCGATTTTGGCATTTCTCCCACACGACCAATTGTGGTTTCCAACAATGGACACTCAAACCATGGATTTCATTTCTCGCATCATTTCGCAACAGTGAACAGCGGCCGAGAATCGCCACCATTGGATTAGAAACTCAGCAATATTCTTGGAGGATACCATACGAATAAAGATACATAGAAGACGCTCTCTGTTGATTTGCGTGCTCATGTTTCGTTCGCTGCTGGAGACAGCCGCCATGTTCTCAGGAAGGTGGGCCGTCGGACTTTGCCGGTGCTGGCGCTGCAGTTTATCTCATCGCTGGGATGTTGACTTCGGCCCTCTAGTCTTCCTCCTGGCGGGCTTGTCATATGAAGTGTGGCCGAATGGGGAAAAATTTCCCTTTTTGGGGAAAAGGGTTTCCCCTTTTTGGGGAAATTTTACACCTTTTGGGGAAGGTTTGGGGTCTTCACTAATTTGGGGAAATTTCAATTTCTCTCCAACAACGCAAATGGATTTTGCAGGAATGCGCAACATGGTCTGTTTTTTACTCGTGTGTTTTTTCGGCTTTCGCTTTCTTTTTATTCTTGCACCGTGTCGCATTTTAGACTTCTTTTGCACCCTTCGGGTTTGGGGTGTTCGCTAATTTGGGGAAATTTCAATTTCTGTCCACCAGCAACAACGCAAATGGATTTTTCAGGAATGCGTAACATGGGTATTTTTGTTTCGGTTATTTTTCTGTTTTTACTCGTATATTTTTCGGCTTTCGCTTTCGTTTTATTCGTGTGCATACCCGTACCATTGGTGCCATTGGTTGCAACAACAGCAGTGCCAAATTCCCAGGAAGTCCTTACGCTTTCCGAAAAATGATTGTCTGTGTCAAAAGTGATGAGTTGTGAATACCAGAAGGAAAGACCTGGAAAATGAAACAACGTCACACCTTCCTTCTTCTTCTTTTGCCATGTTGTGCTGACAGCCATACGGCCGGTGGCTCGGCTTGAACCTTGTTGCGCAACTTGGGCTCGCAAGGAGAACAAGCCCCATAACCCAACTCCGCTCTGCATTCAATGTCAAGCTGTGCCTGGACCATTCCAAGACTCCTTTGTTTCTAAACTATCGTCGAAATCGGCCAGATCCACATGCAATACCGACCCTGTTCCCGGCCATGACTAACCCACCCAGTCAAGTTTTTTCCAGGAAGCGGAAACGCGAATGATGCTCTTTGTGATAAAGGTGCCAAAAAACCCAGGGCCGAACCTCCGGAGTCAGCAACACCCGCAGGAAAAGCAACACAAAACCCGGGAAGCTGCGCTGTGACGTTGAATCAGCATGATCAGTCATCTTCATGCACCCTTGACCCGCGCAACCAGGCCATTTCATCTAGTTGCCCTCCATCCCCTCAAGAGGAATTTTGCGTTGTTTCGCCTGACCCGAATTCAGCCCAACTGTGACGGGCCATTCCCCAAGTCGTGTCAAACACCGTTGACTCTCTGAATGGGGACGCCGCAAGGAAATCTCGCCTGAGAATCATTACCATTCGCAGAGGCCAAAGGAATCTTGCAAGGGCCAAACGCCTGAAATCCTTTGCAGTTTACCCAGACGCTGAGCTTTCTGATGATTTTTCAAAAGTCTGTTCGGATTGAATCTCCAAGTTCCCTTTTCCGCAATGAAAACTCAGCTCCATTTTTGCTTCCCGAGGCGCTCTTTTACTTCCCGGATAATGGCGCTTGCAGCTGGGTGGCTGCCTGCCTCATTCGAAAACATGAGACATGCAAAAGTGGGACGGTGCGTCGAAGAGCCTCTTCTACTTGTCTTTATTCATATGAGGATACCACGTTTTTCATTTTTCATAATTTTCATTACGTTTCAATTCAATATACGGGAATTATTCAAGAACAACCTGTCAGCATTTTGTTCCGGCTTCGGTTTTAGATGCACTCATTTCCATGGATTTTTTTAGCGACCGGGCTGTTTCATGATGCGGTTTTATTCTTGTCTCAACGGCATTGCAGCTCTCGAAATCATAATTTATTTGTTTGCCTGCCTGATCATTTTCGCAGCTTGGGGCCACAACACTAAGAATAATTCCGTGGGCGTAAACAGGGAGTATTCGAGGGATTGCTCCTGCACATTTGCCTCGCCATTTGTCACATTTGTCGACATCACAAAGATGCCACATTTGTTGGGATGGCAAAAACGTCTTCAAGCCGGAGTCGGCGAGTGAGGAAGCCTATACCTGCAGAATATTGCGGTATTGGGAATGGCATTGAGCCATGTTGTGAATACTATGCGACATGCGGCCAAATTGTTTTCCCGTCATTTCCATTTATTTTCCGGCTTTTGGGCTGATTGAAGATCCGTTCACTTTTTTCCTTTACCAAGAGAATTGCGAAGATATTCCCGGCAGTCCCCCTTTTTGCGTTCAGTCTTTTTCGCCAATGGAGGACACAACCGAGAAGATTCGTTCGGTGTGACAGGAATTGGCATTTGCCGGTGTTCCATGTGTCGCCTGTTGCGCCACATTGTGATGGCCTGCCTGACTTGAGTGCCTGACCGAAACGCCAGCATGTCTCGTTGGACCGCTGTGAGGTGCTGCTGTTTCGCCTGTCCCCAATCCCTTCCTCTCGCAGGCCTCATTTCCAACTTCACTGTTCGCCGTGTGTCAACAGTTTTGACGGTATGAACAAACCATGTTTGACATTGCAGCGAGGAAGATTTCGGGCTGCTGTCGCAGATAGAATCTGTTTTTGCATTGAAATTCCATTTGCCTGCATTTTCCAATAACCGTTTGGCACATTGGATGTAAACGCGATGATTCTGGATGATCGGGCCATGCACGCCGAAAGAATGTGTTTTTGCATTGAGACCACACCTTCCTGCATTTTCCAATTGCCGTGTTTGACACACTGGATGATGGATATGGGAACACGATGGCCACGATGGACATTCCTGCCATCTGTTCGTTATGCAGAGGCGTCCCGGATTTTCAAATTGCCACATCTCATTTTTCTGCACTGTTCCACTGAACGGTGTTGCGGATGACGCCATGTACAGGGTGGAGCGTTTTCGGTCATTACAGAGTTTTTGTGGCGGGCGCTAGTGTGCCGTGCGGATCGCCGAGGGTCATCGGAACGGAATGGAGACCTTCTCGGAATGGATTTCTTTGGATATGTTCAAGTCTTTCTCTGGATATCTGGATGATTCGATCTTCTGTCCCGCGAGTGGCGAGCGAATGTCATGGTCGGAATGTCATGGAGTCATGGTCGCATTTGGAATTTGGAATGGATTTCATCATTTTGATTTCGGAGTCGAGGAGCTGTCAAGTCGCCGAGATGAAGGGATTCGACGTCCACATTACTTCTGGATGATGCCTGACATTTCTTTTGAATTATTTGTTTTTTGTTTTAAGGGTTTATGCGGAGCATTTTTCTGGTGGGGAGGGATGATATCACGGAGTCGGCGAGAGGCCGCCTTTGGATTTTTATGATTTTGTTTTACTGAACGCACACATATATCAATTTCTTTGTCTTACGTTTTCTGTATTGTCGCAACATAATTGGGCGCGGGTCGGGGCCTTCTTTCATTCATGTTCGTGCAGAGAATTATATTGAATATTGCCTAGAGAAAAATCCAGAGCCAGTCGCTTGCTTGCTGTCCCGCGAAGACGCTGCTCAATTTGCCGGTAAAACTGAGATGCAAGAAGTTCGCAATACGCAAGTGCGGCGCGATCAGATAGTAAACTTCGCAGGGGCTAAACTTGAAGCGACAGACATTGGACCCATTGTTGTTTTGTGTAACTATCAATGTCTTGCGTTATAGTTTTAGTTGATTCAAGCCGGCTCAAAATAAACTAATCGTGATTTCATTATCGTGGAATTCGGGATGATTCATTAAATTCACCGTTTGCCCAAGGAATTCGTGATCGTCTGGAAGTCCAAGAGTGCACCATTACGTGGAACCAAAAAAATCAGGAACTAACTCCAAAACTCCACCCCGTGATCAGGCTCAATCACAAATAGACACTTGGCAAAAATCCTTGGGTGTTGTTGACATCTGCTTAATCTTATTCTCACAGTTGTGATTGTTTCATTTTACATTATTCTGGGTAATTCACAAGTGCTCAATAAATATAGCCACAACGGTCAAAATGTGACTCTTCAAATTAATATTTCAAGACATTGGGCACAAGTTATTTGCCTTGATTTTTGCCTTAAGTAACTTAATATACCTTATCCCATAAGATAGCTTATCTTGGTGAATTCATGTCTGCATTTCAAACGCCATATAATTTTGTTTCCGGTCAATTTTGAAATGTATGTCACCGAACTAACGAGGTCCTCGTTCATGAATGGATTTGGTTCAGATTAAACATCCCAAATGACAGATTTTAGTTAGAGTTTCAATGTAATTTATGTCATTTTCTTCTACTTGTAACAGCTTGACATGAAAAGCAGCAGTTATCGATTAAAATATGTCCTTGATTTCCGAGAAAGGGGTGTGAACCATGCGTTTCTACATGTATGTTACCGGACCAGTCAGAACTTCACTAATTTACTGTTGCCACAGGTGCACTCGTAATTTAACCAAATCCTATGTCCCACATGAGAGATACCGGGTACATTCAAATAAAACCAAACCACTGCCTAACACTCTATATTATACGGAGCTCATCAAAAGTCCTCGACCATTATAGGCGATATTATAAAGCACTGGTTAATACAGGGGCCATCTGATTTCAACAGGGCTTGGTGCAACTTCACGCCTCACACGAGTGTAATGATGTTTTGCGGCGCATGCTGCCATTGATTTTAAATGGCGCCTGAGTTAAAAATGAACTCCTATGTTCGAGGACTTTTGATAAGCTCCGTAGAATATAAAGCTTTATGCTCCCAAATTTGACTTAAATAAAACATAGGTTCCCAATTTATCGGACTCGGCAAAGTCAGATCTATCGTTATCTATCAATAATAATTGTGTGGTATTAGTGTCGACTGACGACGGTTCGGTCACACGTGCCGTGCATACAAACCAATGTTAATCCTCAATTATTGTCGTTTATAAGGCTTGGTTTATTGTACGCCCATTCAGATGTGAAGAGTTCGAATTCCTGGCTAGGTATATTTCAATCGATTAGGCGAGTCTCACTCTTGTTTATGCTTAGTAAAAATCACAAGAGTTGATCAGTGATGTCACCGCATGAGATAATGCAGATTTTCCTCCAAGAAAGACCGATCTCCAATCAGCCGCCAATCGGTCACCCCGTCAAGATCACAGTGTCAAGATCATCCTGCACTGTAACCTTGATAAGGTGACTGATTGGTGCCACCAATGGGACATCAACCATAATCCTTCGAAATCTGATCGGATAAAACTTCTCCAGACCCAGAATCAGAAGTTGCATTGAATGTTCTCTGGTCGTCAAAGGTGTGACGCGGGCGGATTCCGCGACTTATCCCGGTGATATTTTTCACCTGTCCTGTTCCGGGGAAGCCATGTTGACGCCATTTACAGGAAATCACGCGGTGTTCTAGCCCCTGTCCGCAGAACCAATAAGTATGAATCCATCGAATCCCTCCTTTAGGCCTATAGCTCCCTCTTCTTGCCATTTTGAATTTGCATGCATCCGAAGTCTGGGATGCGTGTCAGGTTTACCACATCCGTCAGTTGGACAGAAAACTTTTGACCCCTTTATTTTCTCTCTTTACCAAGGCGCCTAAGTAAGCGCCTGCAGTTTTTTCCATAACGTTGTTGATGTCAAGGTTTTAATAAAACTCTCTCCATATTCTACTCGTATACAGCGTCATCTCCATGTTCAATGCTTAATTCGTCCATTTTCGCCTCATTTCAACGGTTTTTTCACCCGGACCGCAACAGAATGAAATTCACTGCCGACCCGTTCTTCGCACTTGTCTGTGCAACGACTTTTACATTTTTTAATTTGCATCATGCTAGCTACCCTTTACTGGATCATAACGAAATTGTGCTCGATTGATTTTACGATGTTTTGTTTTTGATTTTACGGTGTTTTGTTATGTTGACGTTTCACCAGGACATTTTGTGACGATACAATATCGCATATTTTCGGAAAGTTTTCGTCCTACTATTGACTGGTTGGGATTTTGTGGAAAGAGGAAGGACGCACCATAAGGTCATGATTTCATCATGACAACATCTCGCAAAAACGCGCATGCATGGGAAGACAAAACACAATCTGCACTGAATAAAGATTCTGGAAGCGTGATGCCAAGCAGTCATGATTGCTGACCGCATCTGGAGGCAATTGAAACCGAGCATGCTCGATTGGGCCAACTTGGGAATTTGGAAAAATGCGACAGAAGAATAAAACCGACATTTCAAAGTGCGAAAAACAAGAAGGGCTCCAGTAGCGCAATGGTACCGTCGCCGTCTTTTCAGTCGTGAGCGGAAGGTCCCCGGTTCGATTCCAGGGAAACGAAAATTTTTTCAGAGTGAAAAGAGACAACTCAAAAGATCTGGACGAAACACTTGCATTGATATGTTGTCACCTTCCACGAACTGCCATGAAAAATCAGCCAGCAACATAATCAACGCGCGAAAATCATCAAAATCATCGAAAATCATCAAACAAGATATATTTCGAGGATCAGTTTTCCACAGTTGGCCTGCCATGTGGCAAAAAGCAAAAAACCAAAAGCATTTTGGTTTTTACAAAGCAACAAAGCATTTGTAAAAATTTCGGTAGAAAACAGGAAAAAAAATTACCATGAGGATTTTTCACGGCCTTTGATGCAAAATCTTCAAAGCCCGGAAGAAAATACGTTTGACCTATTTGGTTAGGCTCGCATTGATTCAACCTCGAATGTTTTCGAGGTCGAATTTTCAGATTTAACGCCACTCGGACTGAAAAGTACATTTTCACCAGGGGCGTTCCCCGTTCCAAGGGCCGTTCCCGTCCGTCTGTTTGGGCGTTGTGGTGGAGTGGATGGCATACTGTACATCATACATCCACGTCTGTATAAACAGAATGAAAAAATCGGTCATTTTGGCCGCACTGACTATTTTTTTTTATTTTGTGGTCTCCGTCTCGAACAATCATATGGTGAGTTGTATTTTTACACTAAATAATGTATCCTTCCGCTTTTGGTTAAGGATGCGCCAAGTGGCATTCCTGTGGAACACGAGGCTTGAAAGCGACAACGGTTATTCGAAAACATGTTACTAGGGGCCGCGTGCATGCGCGGGTAGGCTGAGCGTCCCGCGTTTTGCTGTTTGTCGCTGCTTACCTCTGCCTTTGACTTTCGCGCCAAACAAATCCTTTTTTGGTTGCGAACGCGCCATTCAAAATTTCGCCCTGTGATGGAAGATCCCAGCAATGATATGATGATTTTCATTGAGCAGCTTCTGACGGAGTTGCTATTCAGGAAAGACGTATGTAGGTACCTACTCCTGGTATCAGCCACCAACCTCTGTGTCTGGCCACCATAAATCGGCACCACATGATGAAAAATAAAGTCGGGTTGCCATTTGCCTGGGATACCAACACCACATCCAATAGTTCGCCGAAAAGTTCACCAACAGTTCGCCAGAAAACAGATGTTTTCCCAGAGAAAGTGTGCCCCTGAGATTGCTGCAATTGGCACGACAAGAATCTCAGCGAAGAACAGCAACCGATCGAGAAATACGTGACGGGGTTGACGTTTACTCCAGATTTTGAGGTGAATGTTGCCACAGAAATATAAGTTGCATTAAAGAAATTATTGACAGTGACAGGAAGCCAAGCAAGGCCTTCACAAGGCCAACGACGTCCGCAAAGACGTCCGATCCTCATGGCGCAGTGGTTAGTGCGTCGGACTCGTAACCGAAAGGTTGCGGGTTCGAATCCTAGACGGGGCACGAGCATTTGCCGAGGTGCAAATGTCAAATGTGCATCCTCCCTCGGCGAGGCACGGCAAATGATATTTGCCATTGCACCAATAAATTGTGTGTGCATCCTTCCACGCGGCGAGGGATGGTGAATGAGGTCGGAAAGACAGACTTTGGTGGCCAGTCTGTTGGACCTGAGATCCCGTAGCAGCATCACACTGTAACTGCGCACCTTAAAGAATATCTAACTCCCGTTCCAACCAGATGCCTGGCAGGTTACATGAACACAGAAGCCACTTGTTACTCACCGATAGGCCTACTCTACGTCGGTCATCCTGCGGGTTGGCTGTGCCATAAAACCGGCAGTGTCGGCAGTTGTGACTGAGGTCTTGGCACCTGGAGCGGTCGGTGCAGTAGCAAATGCACTCGGGAGTATGCCGGTACCTCGCCGGGACACGTTTTTGCAAACCCTGCAGCGACTTTGTATGGCAAAGAGCTTTTTGTGGAAGAATGCTCGATTGGGGCTCTTCACTCGCAAGAAAAACATATTGATTTTTTCTAACCTTAAGCTATCTGAACCTGACCTAACCTTGTCCCCTATCGGAAAATCAATGTTCGCTTGGGGCCTCGACCTGCCATCTAAAGTCGCGGCAGGGTTTGTAAACTGGCCTCCGGGACGCGTTTTTACAAATCCTGCAGCGACTTTGGATGGCAGAGAGCGTTTTGTGGAAGAATCGACTGGGGCCCTGTTTTCGCAAGAAAGAAAAAACATTTTTTCTCCTGTCCCAACTCTGAAAATACAATGCCCGGTGGGGCCCCGGCCTGCTTTCTTTCGTCGCGGCAGGGTTTGTAAACTGGTCGTCTGGACCTATTTGGGTGTCTGAAGCGGTGTGTGCTGGAGCAGTTACTCTCAGTTGATATTGCCCGAACCTCGCCGGAACCATGGCTGACGTCACAACAAAGCACAAAAACGGTCGGACCAGCATCCGAAAGGCCATCAGTCCACAGGACCCAACGAAAAAAAAAGAAAGACCACTTTTTTCAATAAAAAAAGCAATTATTTATCAAAAGTTTTTTGTGGGTTTTGTCGTTTTATGGGGGGACACAATTGCACGATCGCAGGGAACATTCCCCGAACTGTTCTGTGAGCGATGCAATTGTGTCCCCTTAAACACCATCAGACGGTACAGGGTGCGCCTTTTCTCTGTGTCGTGCAATTGCGCACCTCTCTGGCATCGACGAAAAAGTTTTCTTTTTGCATTTTCTTTGTTCCTGCTTTGTTTTTCTTTTTTGTTCCTGCTTTATTTCTTTGTTCCTGCAGATTGGGTTGGGTGATGTCCAGGTTGTTTTATCGTTAGGCTTCAATTTCATTACACAGAGATCCCTAACGTAACGAAACCCAATCTATCCTCACAAACTGACCGAACTGTTAAAACCCAACAAAAAGGCACACCCTGTGCCGCATCCTGGCGCCACAGCCATGTATAACTATAAACAGGGCTGTGGCTGGCGCCAAAGGGGACATAATTGCACGGCCAAGAGCACAGTTTTTTTTCTGAAAATCTTTCCCTGCGATCATGCAATTTGTCCCCCCTTTGGGCCATATAACAACCAGTTTTTTCCAGATGAGCAGATCCCTGACACAAACAATAAAACTTGCTCTCAAACCTCGAACACCTCTTTTCAAATCAGCAAGGACACACATGCGGCCTCTAGGCCTACCGTTTCCTTGATTGCAGTTCTGAATGCCGCACCACATGCGAAGGCATCCAATTGCACAGAAAGACAGAAAATCAGGATATCGACAACACGCATTGGGCGAAAAGGAGTGGATCAACCACATGCGATTTGAGGTGAGGCAGCCAGGTTGGGACAGGTCAAGTTGGCCTGCTCCACATGTGGTGGGACAGAACTGCTGATGCGAGTTCGACAACAGCAACCTTCAGAAATCTGCGTGCGGACTCGAAATCATGTTGCGAGGAAGAGAAAACAAAAAGGCGTGTCTTTTAATGGACTGCTGCGTTCATTCCACTTCAAAAACAGATTTAAGTTTTCGGCTGTTTTACGAACAACGATCACCCCTCTGAAGGAAAAAGTGACCAGAGACAAGCTGTGAAAACAGACTTGAAATTATTGTTTCGTGAATTTGCCAGCAAACGATTGGAACATCTGTTTGTGCAAAAAGTCACATTAACGGACACACCCTTTTGTCCATTGCTATCTATCAAGAGGAAAGAAGGCCTCCCTCATCCCTGTCCTCTCGCTGTGCTCTCACAGAGTTGAAGAAGTGCAAGGCGTTGGTTTTTTTTCAGCTTCCAGGATGGTTTGATGAAGGTAAAAGGAGTTCTTACACTGGACTTTTTTTAATTGACCACGGAGTGTTCCATCATGCAGTTTTTCAAGAACCTGAAGGCAAATACGCTCGCACGAACTTACAACAATGATTGTGTGTGGAGTGTTTTTTATGGGACCCGCAGAAGCACCTGATGCAAGTTTTGAATTCAACATGCAAAAACAGCTGTTAACGCAGAACTCATCGAACTCAGAGACAAATGTTTTCAACACACCCAGTTGATTGCGGTGTGGATTTTCCGCCGTGCATTGTCGGCTTTGCAACAATGCATTTCATTTTGCGCGAGGTGGCGAGGTATCTCATCTGTTTTGCAATGTGGTGCGGCGCAAAGGAACGCTGGGCCAGCGAGAGCAAGAGCATGCAGCATGCATGTCGTTCGAACCAAATTCTCGTCTTGGAAATTGGAAGGACCTTTGGGGAAATGGTTGGCATTTTTCTACCACTTGAAGGATAAGACCCAAAATAGGACGTTTGCGTCCCCAAATTCCAAGCTTTCCAACGAGCTATTCAAATCGTCGCAACTCCTTCTACCTCTTGAGATTTTCTATCACAAACGAATGTGCTTTGAAACCATTTTTTCTGCGGTAGCAGCAGTGAATCTGAAAACGTAGGCTTCGCTACGCTCAGCCAACAAAAGCGTTGGAATGGCATACGATAGGTATGTCAGCTGATCCATTCTATATGCGAGTGTCTTATTGCATTCCCGCATAAATGTATTGCGCCAATACGACAGTTTGCCTTGACTGGAATACTGTTCCAATAGGATAGTTCGTAATTGCTGACAATTTGGATTGTATAGATTAGTCTAGTAAAGCAGCACTGGATTGGTAATATGGATTTTGATGTAAAATGCTATCGATAGAAAGTTCGAAAAATGAGGGCCCAATTCAGTGAAAACGACAAAAATGAAGTGCGGGAGTAATATGCTTTTTCAATTTTTATTTCAGATGAGAAGCAACATTTCAAGTGTACATTTGCAAATTCCTTGATACAAAATGGCCTGAAGAACAAGCATTCAAGCAGAGAGTCCAATTGCTGCGCCATAAAGGTAGACGCAGCTACATTAATCGAAGTCCAAAGCATCTCCAGACAATCTTTTCGATTACAAATGTCAACATCCCAACTGCCCAAGCGAGTCCCAAAAGGGAGAAACCAGATATTAGTTGCTGTAGTTTTGTGGAGTCAGCCATCATTCTCGGTGGATCTCCAGTTTCAACGAATCGCCCGTAGCCTTTGTGGTAGACCCTAAAATAATCCAATTCTACCTTTGACATGATGCCAGAGTGCCTGGATAAGACAAGGAAATATTATCGCTGTTATTCTGCAACCTGACTTTTTTGTAATGTAGGCTAATTCCGCTCCATAACAAAAATTCACATGGACTTTTTTAGCTTTTTCGATATATAAAGGGTGAACGGCGAAAATGGAAACGATAATTGTAAAGTTCAGGCAGCCAATTTATGTACTCCCTCTGACCGGGTCGGTTTTCGAATATCCGAAGCGTGTGTATAGCCAGCATGCAGCTGATTGCTTAATTCTGTTATCAGCAAAATCGTCGTCAGCAAGCGTAGAGCTTTCAGCACCCAGTCGCGATCTGGTTCACAGCTGCAGGTTCAAAACGCGCCGCAAAAATCAAAACAACAGAATACCGGTTGTTTGGTGATTATCATGAGCTAATCGATATTGCAAGCACAAATATAATAAAAAATAGAAGGCCAGTTTATGCGTTGATGCAAACCGTACACTCTTTTTTGAAAATTTCAATGCAGACTGAAAATAAAACTAAAGAGAGTCCATTCATTCACAGACAGAACTTTACCTATTTTTTGGTGAGGCTGACGTCGGGGACGGTCGACAGCAAACGCGCCAGACGGGAATTTTTTTTTTTTCAATGTTTTTCGGTGCGAAAAAAAACATTTTTGTTTTCATTGTTTTCATCAGAATGTGAAAGAGCAAGTGCCTGCATCTTGTTGACAGGGTGTTCGGATTGCGCTGCCTGCAACTGGGAATGGTTCAGCGGCTATAAATTTCTTCATACACACATTCATGGCAGTTTTCCAGGCAGGTTTATTTTTATTTGTTTCGACAGAAACGTCGCAAACCGTTGAAATTTTGACTAGTGTGTGCATTTCACTCTTTGTGGAAGAAGCATATGCCTACACCCATTTCACAACATTCACGTGTCATTGCTCCACAGTCAGACGATTCATTCTGACGACCAATGCTGTGCTTGCAAGTGCTTTTGATCATGTCGAACAGGACAGGACCTGGCCGCGTTTTTACAAACCCTGCCGCGACTTTGGATGGTTGAGAGTATTTTGCGCAAGAATGTTCGTTTGGGGCCCATTAGGCCTACTTGCAAGAAAAAAATATTTTTTTTCTTATCTAAAGGTACCTGAACCTGACCTAACCCTATCCCCTCTCGGAAAAAGCAGTGCTCGCTTGGGGCCCCGGCCTGCCATCTAAAGTCGCGGCAGGGTTTGGAAACTGGCGACCCGGCCTGTGGGCGCACCGCCATTCAAGTATTCGCAAGTGCAAGGAGTAGCAAATGCGTTTTTGCCCCTCTCCATTCCCAATTTTGTGCCATCGTGTGCATTGGCAGAACCACAGGCTCACCCTGTTTCGACTGCATTTGGCAAAGTTAAAATGGATGTTTATTATTGATGCGTCATCCACTCACAGACGGAACGCTGACAACAATTTTGAAAACTTTCCAGATATTGTTTGCTGATAAGCGGAGTCTAACCGCACCGCAGGTGTTCGAAAGCAGAGCTACGTCTGTTCACTGGACACGGCCACTTGCTTGCAGTGTTTTTCGTTTCCTTTTTCGCCGTTCACCTTTATTAGAAACCGAAAGGCCATTAAGTAGGATTTTAATTAGGAAATCCTACATTTTTCAAGT
>JASGXE010016437.1:0-12568 GCA_030068105.1 Sinentomon sp. SZTP_YWyxl
GGAAAAAAAAAAAAAAAAAAACAAATGGGGCACGCACATCAACAACGGCTTTAATGAAGATAGACCAATCCATTTTACAACCAATTCATTAGTGATGGTTGGTGGCCATTTCACTCGAAACTGTTCACCAAAAAAAGGAGTTTATTATTTTTTTCGGAAGCTATACATGTTGTTCTGGATCATTCAAGTCAGGCAGTCCTGAAATTTAAAAACAAATTGATCACAGCGGCATTGCCCACATCCATCTAAAAAGGAATCTTGTTTGGACTTGGTCGTTCTTTCCGTAAAAATTTCAGCAAAGATCAACACCTTCAGAACACTGTCTGCGAACAGTATTTGAATAATCATGTTTCCCCTTTCCATCCAGAATTGATCAAGGGAATGGGGGGTCATAATCTGTCACAGTGGCCAGGATGTAAAATGTTCTGGAGTGTCCATTCTGAAGACACGTGAAAATGAAAAAAAAAAAAGAGAAAGAGACCAGACCGGAGAAACAGACTGGTTTTAGATAACCCAGAATTCAAAAAGAAAACCTTCGCCACGATTCAGCAGCATAGTCCCATTAGCCTCATTGTCTTTGACCCACCTTTGAGTAGCCGTGAAAAATCTTTCAGTGGTGAATAACCAACACTAGCGAAAGAAACCTACAGTCCATTCTAAACTCAATGTCCTCTGGATTTTAAAATGAAACGTCGCAAATGAAGCCAGGGATGTCCAAATTCCGGCTGAATTTTTCGCAATTGGCCGAAGCATTTGTTTAAACCTTTTCTGGTGCCAAATGCGGAATCTGGGCATCAAAAACGGAAGGCAAAACAAGAAAATGAATTTTCCATTTGGAAGCAATGACAATCGCTTGGCAAATCGGGGAGGAGGGGGCATTTTGAAATTGAAATTGTACAAACAATCATCTATGGCATACAATACGTTCATTGAATCAAGGAAGCGCATTCCACTGGTTCTGATACTTATGTGTTTGTGCCAAAGTGCAATGTGGCGCTGTTTAGCTGTCCATGAAATGCGGGTTCACTGTCCAAGCCGGGTGACAATTGACTCAGCATTCACGCAAAATTCTGGGGGGGATTTGTTTTGCATTCTCGAAAAAAACAGAAACAATTTTTTTTTGTAAAAAAATTTTTTTTTGAATTTTTTATTTCTGTTTGAAGAAATTCTGACCCGCAATACAAGAGGCCCCATTTTCTTTTTTTATCCAAAAACTCACAAACTGAACTTTTGCCATATCGTGGTGAGCACATTGCGGATGCAAACTGTTCACCCCTGTTGCTTTTGACACCCCGCTCAATCCCACCATTTCTCATCAATCGGAGTTCATTCAACCCGCATCAAGTTTTAGTGAGAAGAAAGTGTCTATGTATGAAAAATTAAAAAAAAAAAAAAAACAGGCTCGGCTTACATGGAAACGCCAAGGGCGAACAAGTTGTCATAGCTGGTCTGGGCAGATGCAATTCCGACAACCATTCCGTTGGAAATGACCATCCTTGGTGAAAGGGTGCTGCTTGGAAATAGTCCTTGAGGATGTCCACTGTTCATCACCAACGTCTGATCTTCTTCCATTTTTGAAAGGTAGTTCATGATGATCCAGAACTATTATGCGGTTATCATTTGTGTCGATTGGTTGGTGATGGGAGCAAATGAAACAGTGGTTAGTTTTAGGCAGTAATTTTGGATTTATTGTCTGTTCTTGTTGAAATTTTTGCACAAAAAGAAAATGTCCAAAAACAGGGTTGTTATGGTCAGAAATTTGATGGCTGAAAAGGCGCAGAGGTAATTATTTTTTCAGGTATAACAAAAGTGCGAAGTCCAAGCGCTGCTGAATCCTCATTCGCAAAAAGGGAGATACCACTGATACCAAAGAGATTGGCTCTGTGGTTGAGATGCATGCAAAAATATTGAGGCACTTAACATGTTAGATTCAACGAACAGCCTTAACGCTGCATGAAAACGTGAAAAAATACACCCCACTATAAAACTCCATGTCGCTCTCAAGAATGGATTAAAATTCCAGCACTAAAATTCCAGTTCATAGCAGAAGGAAATAGCAGGAAGGAAACTTGTCAGAACGACAAATACTACTATACCTGCGCCCAATTGGAGAGCACCTGTCCATTACCACCATAGGTTACTAATTCTTCTGGAAATTGTGCCACATCAGGATTCAGATTGTTCATGAGCATCAACATAATTGCAGCGCCTGCAGCCGTTTTAGCAGGATATTCCCGGATTGGATAAGCTCTGAAATATGAATGTAACGCACATATGTCGTTTGGGTAGATGCAGTTCGTTTGCACTTTCACTGGGCGAGAAATTTGCGACATTAAGAAGTAGAGAGAGAGCCACAAATTCGGTAACAGTTCCGAATGCTTATCTGCATGTGGTATGGGCATAGTACACAGTGATGCGATTTGAGATTTCTTTTTGGTCTTTCTCAATCAAAGCTAAACAAACCTGATCTTACGTACCTCCTTCTTACCGCCTCTTGATTGTTGTCAACCTTCGTCTTCGTGTCGATTGTTGCTTGCTGTCAAACGACACCACCTGTTCGTCTTTTGACAAGAAATGGCCAGCGAACTTCGTCTGCTCCACATGCAGACAGGCATTTGGAACTGTGATCAAAAATTCTGCGACATGGGAACTCTCTTTGTTCATCCCCCAGAAAGCTCCGTCGTCATAATGCGTCTTTTTTATCTGCCTCCAGAAATCAGAATACTTCCCAACTAAACCTCTCGTTGAGCGAGATGCAGACTCAACAACCCTGCACCTGCATCTCATGGTGAGCCGAAATAGCTTGGCATGCATATGCAAGTGAAAATGATGGCAGATAGAGCAATTGAATCAATCGCAGGGGTCATTGTGAAGTTATTGAGGAGACCAAAACAAATGAAAATGTGACAAAGAGAGAGAGAAAGAGGTCACGAGTGGAGACAATAAATTTATCCAGTTCACATGTGATGAATGTGCCAATACGTGGGGTTTTCAAAAAGTTCGTAGAAACCCACATGCAGACTTGCAATGCAAGCCATATTTACTTGTGCTTTCATCACATATTCTACCTGAATTGTAATGCACATGATGGCTCACTTCTCCAATTTCGGTATTCCTTCCTGGAAGAAGAAAACTGATTGCCCTCCAGTCATTCATTGTCTGTCACCAACACATTTTTTCATTGTTCCAAATTTTTTACAAACGAGGGAATTTTTCAGTTTTGGGAACAAATGCAAGTTGCTTGGGGCCGGGCGCAGGGAATAGGCAGGGTGGTTCAACAATTTAAAGCTTCGGTTATGATTAGCAGCCACGTGACCAGTTGACCAACATGCATTTGTGTTAACTTGATGGAAGGTGGTTCTTTTTTCGATTATTCCTGTTATTTGGTCTTGGCTTCAGAACCTCAAATTGTGTTTAAAATCTGCGTAGTGTTGGCATGTCCCGATAAATCAACATTTTCCTGGCAAATTCAGGGATTCGGGAGATGTGCCAGACAATCACGGCTGTTTTTGGCCTGTAACTCCAATGGCCATCTTCGCAGGACACCCTGTCCTTCCTGACATTCAGAAAACATTTGGCCACGTTGAATTCAAAGCGGCAGACAATCCTGGTGCTGCCTGCAAATTGCCATGAATTTGCCTCGAAGAATACAGAAAGCAGGAGAAGATACCTGATAACAACCGTACCTCATTTTTCTCCAACCACAAACCAATCGTCCAGCCGGCATGGACACAAAGTTATACAAAATCACTGATTTTAATCAAAACAAACCAAAAATCAGCAAGGACAGTAGCAAAAGACAGTGGTTTAACGTGGCAAAATTAGGCCCGGATAATCCCAACTTTAGGGTATGTTTCTACGAACTTTCTGAATGCCCTTCGTATTCGAGCATGGATTCAGGGGGTGCACGTGGCATTTGTAATCTCTCCTCAGCAGGCCAATTTGAAGCTTGTGGTGTTGCTAAGAAAGGAAGTAAGCAAGCAGGAGCAGCGAGAAGCATGGCCTTGTCTGCTGGCCTGAAAATGCAAGACGATTTGAACAAAACAAAGTAAACAGTTTTTTGAATTTTTTGCATCCCTGCATGAATTCTCACAGTATTTCGCAGCAGAGCCACGGCAAACTGTCCGGGGAAAAGTAATGCATTTCCTAAATTAAAATCGCACTTCTTGTTGATTTGCCCCATATTTCTCTCTTGTGTTTTGTTCCATAGAATATTCCATCCTCGATGCCCATACAGCAGTCTTTTGCTTTAAATTGTCCAAACTGAAACCTGTATGAAAGCTGTTTCATTTGAATGTTGTTCCATCTGACGGGTGTCCTATCTTCAAAAAATATGTCTCCTGTCTTGCCCCACCAGGAAAAACGTTAGAACCAACCTCATGGGCAGTTTTGGAATGAATCGATACATGTAGATGTGTCCATAATTGTGAAGCTCCTCGGAAAACTCATTTCTCAGTTCAGCATGCACAGATCGAGGGAAGTATCTGAGGGCGTTTCGGATGGCAAGCTTAAAAATAAGACGTAGGAATACATTTTCTTTAAAGCGATCCATTAGCTGAAGGAATCAAAGTGTTCTCGAGAATGTGGAGTGTCCAGAATGAAATGAACACCCATGGATGTTGCATGTGATTGCTGACACATTTGATGGCGAAGAATGGATTAACGTGTCCTCCAGTATTTTCAAAAGATGATGCTACGAAGCGTTGTGCCGTGCATTCCATTTATCTTCCTATGACACATGACACTCGTTGCAGCAACATTCTTGCCAGCCTGGAAGAATGAAAGTAGAATTGCAGGCTGTGATGGCCTGTGGTCTGTAAGGGTCTGGAAGATGAGTTCTTAAATATCTGGAACCAAGTTCCAGAGAATGGATATCTTATTTTTCAACTATTCTTTCTTGAATATTCGATTCATGTCCAGCGTCCTCACTGCCACAACACTCAAGCTCTCCAACTCTGCGGAATTCGTGTGTGGAATATTGCATGCAAGCAATTCCTGTGGAACACTGCTGTAACTGCCTAAAAAGCTGGCATTGCCAAGTTCGGAGGAAAAGAAAAGACATTCAGACATTCAGCAAATACTCATGTATCCACATGGTCCAAAATTACCATCTCACCGTTTTTATTGTTTTTTTCTGTTGTCTTCTAAGAAACATGAAAACTTTGGTAATGCTTTTTCATCAAGGTGGCTGCAATCACAGCCAAAGCCCAAAAGTTTCTCAATTGCGGGAGAACATATGCCATGCCATACAGGTTGTCACCTTCAGCGTTTCTCAAGGCATGGAATTATTGTCAAAACTTGTTGGACAACGTTTGAAAGCGACAAAATTTGAAAGCTTTGACTTGGACACCTTTGGCTTGGACACCTTTGGCACTAGTTTAATTATGAAGCTGGTGGGCAATGCGATGACAGACAACAAAATAAGTTCAATTTTGAGATTACCAATTTTAATCCCTGATCACAGGTGTGCGGAATTTTATTCCATACCTCGCTGAAATGCGTTCACTTCGCCAGTGGCCACACATGGATAGGCCAAGGCCCGAAAGTTTTTCAAATTATTTTCTTTGCCATCATGAATGAATGCATCTTGCACCTCACCTATTCTGCATCGACTTCACATCCAATGACCTTGCAGAAAACCAAAAATATACTCAACAGTGGAATGCATTGGGGCCAATCGGAAAAATTTGTATGGCATTACATTTTTTTATGGCATGCCATTTTTATGGCATTTCATTTTTATGGCATGTCATTTTTATTTCATTTGCCATTGCTTTCTCACGACGACATACTCGTAGTGACAACAGCGTCATGTTTGATGGGGCTTTCCCCATTTACAGTTTGCGCAGCTTCTCCATGTTTTCAAAACGGGGTTGTTTGCGGTGATCGAACTCCCTCAAACCTGCGGATGTGATCTGCTTATCTTCATTGATTCCTCCTTCCCTGCAGGAAGGCTTTTTGCTTTTTGTCATGTATCCTCCTTCTCATCACCACAGAGCCAGAAATATTTAATTCAGGGAATATAGGTATCGCCTCCCCAAGGACTCACCGTTTGCTTCTATTATTTTTTTTTTCTTCCTTGCCACTTTCAATTTTTACCCTTTCTGTTTACTTTTCCTTTTTTCTGAGGAAAAGAGCCAGGTGCTGCTCCCTAATGATGAAGGGGTGACCCCTATCATTCGTGAGCAGCACCATTTCTGAAACGAGAAGGTTTGACAGTAGAAAGACTAAGGCTCCAGCTGTACGGAACCCCACGCCACAATGGCAAACTGATCGCACCCTTCTAGACTTTGACTTTAATGTGGACTTTGACAATGGTGTGTGTTCCCGCAAATGACCATCAAAACATCAACTAGTGCGTTTGCATAGGGGGCTTGGCAGTTCCCCGGTGAGGGGTATGACCCCGACGAACCACGCGCTACGGGCATGGAGAGAAGATGAAAGAAGAGCAACAAAAATCAAACCAGCAGTCAACAAAAGCAAAGAGAAAGAAGGAACAGAACTGGGAAAGGGTCAGCCCAGCAGCTGACAAGAATTTCAAAAAGAAAGGGCACTTCACAGACCAGCACGATGGGTGGGCAGATGGATCATGCAACTTTCTCGAGCACTTCTCTGCTCATTCTGCGGAAGAGTCACATTTCTTATTCTGTTTCATTGTCCACACATAGATAAACATGCAGTCTTGCTGATCAACAATCACCAATCAAACCTAAAACCCCTCAACATTCCCAACTGGAATTATGAACGCAATTAAGATTCCAGATTTGTCAAATGTGAGACTTTTGCGAACCTGTTTTTCCTCTTCAGACAAAGAATGCAAACGCCGTGGAGCATGAGGCAATGAATTATCCCTGCCTGAAACAAAGAAAAAGGAATCGAGAGTAAAAAGTTGGACCATTCTGCTGAAAAAGATAAACTTGTCTGAAAAGGACCATTCTGTAGAAAAGGACAAATCTGCCTGAAAAGGGCCATTTTGTCTGAAAAGAACTGTTCTGACTGAAAAGGACTGTTTTGTCTGAAAAGGACCATTCTGTCTGAAAAGGACGAATCTGTCTGAAAAGGGTCATTTGTCTGAAAAGGACGACTATTCTGTCTGAAAAGGACTAATCTGCCTGAAAAGGGCCATTTTGTCTGAAAAGGACCATTCTGCTGAAAAGGGCCAGTTTGTCTGAAAAGAACTGTTTTGACTGAAAAGGACTGTTTTGTCTGAAAAGGACTATTCTGTCTGAAAAGGACTAATCTGTCTGAAAAGGGCCATTTTGTCTGAAAAGAACTGTTTTGACTGAAAAGGACTGTTTTGTCTGAAAAGGACCATTCTGTCTGAAAAGGACGAATCTGTCTGAAAAGGGTCATTTGTCTGAAAAGGACGACTATTCTGTCTGAAAAGGACTAATCTGCCTGAAAAGGGCCATTTTGTCTGAAAAGGACCATTCTGCTGAAAAGGGCCATTTTGTCTGAAAAGAACTGTTTTGACTGAAAAGGACTGTTTTGTCTGAAAAGGACTATTTTGTCTGAAAAGGACTCATCTGTCTGAAAAGGGCCATTTTGTCTGAAAAGGACCATTCTGGTGAATAGGGCCAGTTTGTCTGAAAAGAACTGTTTTGACTGAAATGGACTGTTTTGTCTGAAATGGACTATTCTGTCTGAAAAGGACTAATCTGTCTGAAAAGGACCATTTTGTCTGAAAAGGACCATTCTGCTGAAAAGGACCAGTTTGTCTGAAAATAACTGTTTTGACTGAAAAGGGCTGTTTTGTCTCCATTTTTTCTGAAAAGGACCATTCTGCTGATAAGGGCCACTTTGTCTGAAAAGAACTGTTTTAACTGAAAAGGACTGTTTTGTCTGAAAAGGACTATTCTGTCTGAAAAGGGCGAATCTGCCTGAAAAGGGTCATTTGTCTGAAAATGACTATTCTGTCTGGAAAGGGCCAGTTTGTCTGAAAATAACTGTTTTGACTGAAAAGGACTGTTTTGTCTCCATTTTGTCTGAAAAGGACCATTCTGCTGAAAAGGGCCATTTTGTCTGAAAGTAACTGTTTTGACTGAAAAGGACTGTTTTGTCTGAAAAGGACTATTCTGTCTGAAAAGGACTATTCTGTCTGAAAAGGACTAATCTGTCTGAAAAGGGCCATTTTGTCTGAAAAGGACCATTCTGCTGAAAAGGGCCAGTTTGTCTGAAAAGAACTGTTTTGACTGAAAAGGACTGTTTTGTCTGAAAAGGACTATTCTGTATGAACTCTGTCTGAAAAGGGCCATTTTGTCTGAAAAGGACCATTCTGCTGAAAAGGGCCAGTTTTCTGAAAATAACTGTTTTGACTGAAAAGGGCTGTTTTGTCTCCATTTTGTCTGAAAAGGACCATTCTGCTGAAAAGGGCCATTTTGTCTGAAAAGAACTGTTTTAACTGAAAAGGACTGTTTTGTCTGAAAAGGACTATTCTGTCTGAAAAGGACGAATCTGCCTGAAGAGGGTCATTTGTCTGAAAAGGACTATTCTGTCTGGAAAGGGCCAGTTTGTCTGAAAATAACTGTTTTGACTGAAAAGGGCTGTTTTGTCTCCCTTTTGTCTGAAAAGGACCATTCTGCTGAAAGGGTCATTTTGTCTGAAAAGAACTGTTTTAACTGAAAAGGACTGTTTTGCATGAAAAGGACTATTCTGTCTGAAAAGGCCTATTCTGTCTGAAAAGGACGAATCTGCCTGAAAGGGTCATTTGTCTGAAAAGGACCGTTCTGTCTGGAAAGGACCATTCATCTGTATGCGAAAAGGACTATTTTGTTTGAAAAAGACGATTCTGTCTGCAAATGCCAACATGTAAAACACTGACAACGTTGATTTCTGCTATGATTTTATGTACCAGGTGTTTCTGAAGACAACGGAAGAGCGTCAAGGATTCCAAAAGCTGATGCATTTTTTTCTGCTTATTCCTTTGAAACATTTGGCCCAAGATTGTATTCGTGTGACCAGTGCAGGCACACACCAAACGGCCCCAAAAGGAAAGTCTTTTGGTTTCCACGAAAACCAGGTTGGATCCTGTCCTCATTCTGGTCTGCTGCAGCAAATGCCAAACCAATTGTTGCTCCAAAACACCAAGCAATTTACTGACGAAAAGACACAGTCAACAAAAATATCAAAATGTAGTATACAGGGTGACCACATGAACAGAATTCAAATCCCATGATTTTGACTGAATTTCCAGAAATTTATCAACGTTTTCCAGAGTACCTACACATCAACATGTTTAACCCAAGCAATACTAAGGTATTGATCTGCGCAAATCAAAGTTGAATTCGTGCCAACGGGCATGATCCCAAAGTCCAGGAAATTTCTGAATTTTCTTTTGACAATGGCACATCATAGATCAAAAGGGATCAAATGTGAACCTCTGGATGCGCAGGCCTGAAATGCTCAAACCAACATTTTACCGGGAAAATTGACCACTTTGTGTGACCTGGCATCGGCTTGGTGTTGCTGTTGCTGGGGTCAAATAAGCCGAAAGACAAATTTCCAAAAGCCAGCTATGTCTAAACATCTTCATGGTTTCCACCACCACTGGAGCCATGCCCAAGTATCACCAGAGATAAGGGGACATAGATGTTTGCAGACTCAGAAGAAACGGCTCCGACAGGCACGTCAGATGTCCAGAAACGCGTATTCGGAAAAAAATAATCATCCAATGAATTGCGAACTGCTCTGAGAGCTCAGGTATCGGGCAGTACCTTCGCAAGCATACCGACACAGCAGGCAACCTTGGCATTCTTTGTGCACCTGAAACACGAAAGGGCAGAACTTGAATGGAAAATGGGAACTTTTTGTTGCCGTTACAAAATCACATCTTTTGACAGTGGCAGTTGGTGAATCCTTGAACAAATCACAGGCTGCTCTCAACATTATAAAAGCCCATTCAGTCTCAACATCATGAAGCCCATTCACTCTCAACATTATAAAAGCCCATTCAGTCTCAACATTATAAAAGCCCATTCAGTCTCAACATTATAAACGCCCATTCAGTGGATTTGTGGCTTGCAGGTATGCGCCATGCGGGAGATGCACCACAAAATCCCAAATTCAGCAGGCAGGCTTTCCTCATCCGAAACTTGAGATTTCTGGAAGTGGAAGATGAATTTACAGTCAGTTCTGGTCTGGTCAATGACTTTGCATTTTCAATTATTTCAGGCACAAATCGGGAGCATTCCATGATTCTCCTGAGGTTATGTCAATTCCATGATTTTTATGATTCTTCTGAGGTCATATCAATTCCATGATTTTCCATGATTCTCCTGAGGTCATGCAATTTCATGATTTTCCATGTTTTTCCTGAGGTCATATCAATTCCATGATTCTCCTGAGGTCATGTCAATTCCATGATTTTCCATGTTTCTCCTGAGGTCATATCAATTCCATGATTCTCCTGAGGTCATGTCAATTCCATGATTTCCCATGATTCTCCTGAGGTAATGTCAATTTCATGATTTCCCATGAATCTCCTGAGGTCATTTCAATTTCATGATTTTCCACGATTCTCCTGAGGTCATGACAATTTCATGATTTTCCATGATTCGCCTGAGTGATGTCAATTACATGATTTTCCATGAACACTTCTTCAGATTCATTTCTGATGGTGGTCCCAGGCCAAAGATGGCAGGGTGGTCCCAGGTCCCAGATGGCAGGATTGAACCGCGCCGAATCCAAATTTGTGGATTGTTTTTTGCCTTTGCAATTTCGGACTCATGTCATGTGTACAACAGGGAACAGGAAGAGGACATGTGCCAAACGTGAAACATCACATCTCGTTATCTTATTTCAATGCTTCATTTTGCATTCATTGCAAAAGGGCAACCTTTTCATGATCAGGTCAGTGAGTGGGCACCAGACCTGGGATATGTTCTACCAGCCAGGGGTACAATCCAAAGTGAAGATACCCATTTGCATCCCCTGATAAGTTGCAGAGCAATGGCTATGCAGCACTTCCGTTTTTCAGAAACGGCATGGTCGACCGTTGCCTCAACTTGTGCTAGAAAACGAAACACGAAATCAACTGACCGGAAGTATGCACTTCTACGAGTAGAAGCAGTCTCAAGGTCGATTTGAGTGTCTTTCCGGTCAGCTGCAAAAAGGTGGGGGTTCATTTCAATTGGGGAACAGCTGGCGAAAGCGGTCAAGTGTTCTGTCAGAATGTGATGCAGAATGTTCTAAAGATAAATCCATTTGCATCGGTCATCGCACTTTTTTTGGGAAGACATGCATTGATTCAAACAGAGGAGTTTGGGACCATCGTGACCGGACAGGTCCTAGACAGGCCCGGGTGTCATTGTTCATGCCATGTGTTGCTGACTTAAATTGACAAACCCACATTTTTACAGTGGATAAAAGTGGGTGCTGCTGGCGAGAAAAGTGGCTATATCATCATGGATATCCCTTGATGATAAAAGAGAGTCTCGTTGGATGAAGATGTTTGACGACATGTATGTTTGCAAAAAGTGCCCTTCCTTCGCAGAAATCAAAACCAAAAATCGCTGGTACACTCCGGGAAAGACCAAACCAGGTGAATTTGTTAAAGAAAGAATGCATTAAAGCAAACATCCAGTTCTAAGATGCATGACTGGACCTGACGTCATTAGTTTCACACAAGGAATGTGATGAATTGGTTGGTGGTTATGGCAAGAGAAGACTCCCACTTGGAAGGAGGTGAGGTTGAGTGAAACAAACGCACAAAACAATACAGTGACCGATTTTTTGACAATGCTCTGTGATAGAGCAGTAAAAGATTTTCAAATTCCATTCCCATGAATCTTCCCACTCCCGCTGCCATTGTGGACACCATAGAGTTGCGTATTTTTTCCATTTTACAGATTCTAATTTATTTTATTTCATTCAGTGAACATACAAAAAGTTGAATTACAATAAGAAATCACCAGGAGGGTCAGAGTTGCCACATAGCAACCGTAACAGACCCCCTATGAATACAATTTAGGACAAGTACAAACATGAAAAGTGAAACTGAGTCATTTGGACAAACATGATACAGCAAAGACAAAAGGTTGAAAATAGAGACCAAGTACCTACCTACTCGCAGAATCAGTGGCATGGATGTCAGTGATAAATTTCCGAACATTTTTTCGAAATGCAGTTTTATGATCCAGCACCCTACTCTCCATGGGCAAGCGATTCCGAAGGTCTATTCCTCTGTATTCCACACCATTTAGGCCATAACAAGTTCTGGCAGGGGGATATAAAAGGAGCTTGTACGATCCTGATCTCGTGGAATTTTTTGTTCAGTAAATCTCGTCCAAAAAACCCACCCCGATTGTTGTTGATGCCATCTCTTGTCATCAGGAACATGAACAATGCCAGCTTTTCATTGTAAAGACTCTGCAAAGGCAAGATATTCAAGGCTTTAAACAGCGGTGAAGAATGGGCATAGTAATCAGAGTTTGTTGCAATTCGAACAACTTTCTTTTGCACCTTCAAAAGTGACAACTTCTCTTTGTTTGTTAAGCACCGCCCCAAGCTTCAAGACAATACACAAGGTGTGGATATATGAAAGCATAATAAAACTGTTCAGAACTTCCAT
>JASGXE010016438.1:0-19013 GCA_030068105.1 Sinentomon sp. SZTP_YWyxl
TTATTTTTACATATGTTGGGTGTTTCCAAATATTGCAGACAAGAAGGCACATGAGATACAGAGTGCACAAGGCCAAAACAAAGCCGCAGATGGCAAACGGCAGCAGAATTGTGTTAATATGAGAAGACCATTTGGTTCAGGCGATGGTAAAAAGCAGGACCAATCCATGAGAGGATCGACCTAACAACCAGGCACAATGCCTTCATCCTTCAGGGATGGATGCATATTTTTTTCCCCAATCCACTTCCGCATGCGCGTCTACTGATTGGCTGTTGGGAATTCCAGCCAATTTCAACATCCAAATTTCAAAACCAAACCTAACCTGACCTAACCTAACCTAACCTGACCTAACCTAACCCTATAGTGACCCCAGAAAGAGTTGCGAAGCGGTGGCAAACACGCCAAATTGCAAAAAGCGGTAGCAAGGCAAAAATACGAAAATTGATGACGTCACAAATTGAGACGACGTGATTGGCTGTTGCGATGCTGCTGTCCGCGGAAGTGGATTGGGAAAAAAATATGCGGGATATGGATGCATTATGAACTGGGAACTACAGCTAATTTCACTTGAAGATATGAGCTGAGAATGCTTCACACTCTTCCATTTAAATACACAGAAAAACTTTAATTTCTATGCCGAGAATGAAGTTTTCGACCGAGTTTCCATTGTTGAAAGAATTCTCAATTCACTCTGAACACATTTGGGAGCATTCTTAGCTCATATCTTCAAGTGGAATGAGGAGTAGCAGGCAGATTTGAACAGAGGCTCTCTCTAATTCGTCTCTGCAGAATCGGAATACTCAGTGGCTGGTCAAACACCGTCGAAGGGAGAGAGTTCCACTTCGGAATGGTTCTGCCTAAGAATGAGTACATGCCGATATCCTTTTTAAAGGCCTGAGAGCGGAGCTTGTAATTGTGGTCTTTATGCGAGTAAAGTGAAGGCAAGTCCAGATAACTGAGCAAATTCTCTCATTCTCCAACGTTTCCATCAAGGTTCAGGAAAATGTATCTTGTTATCTCCTTTCTTGAAGAAAGTCCCTTCTCAAGAAAGGAGACATTGGCCATCTGCTGTCAAAATAATATTTTTCACAACGACGTTTCGACAAATATTGACATTTTTTGAAATGTGAATTGCAACTTTGCAGGTGCAGATGGGCCCGTTCCAGTAAATCCGAAAATTTAATGAGAGGAATGGTCAATCAATCATACCACCTCAACAATCCAGATTGTCTTACAGATGATTGAATCTGTATCTGCGAATCTCGTATGTGGCGACTCATCTGAGGGGGAGGTTGAATTCGAAATAAAGCGCAGGAAAAAGCACTTTTCGGACATCGTCGGGTTGCATTTCAATATCCCAAAAATGCCTTCTGCGATGATCTGCTGCGCTTTGACAGAGGAAATTTTGCACTACACTTCCACAATGATCAGAAATTACCCAATGATGCTTGGATTTAAGATTGTATTAGATGTGCACTCGTTTCGACGGGATATAAGCGATAACGCCGCCTCTCATCCGCGTGACGTCAAGTCGCAATGGAGGAGCTGAGTTGCCGCTGCGCTCGCATCAGGAATGTGTCTTACAGCATGATTTTGATCTTGTAAAAACCAGGAATAGGGCTCCAAGGTGGAAAAGTTGACATTTCAGGAAGTTGACATTTCAGGGTTTGGAAAAAAGGTTGTCAATTTTTGCGAGATGCAACGGAATTGGGTACCGCTTCATATCCGCCGAATAAACCTTTGGTTTTTTATCGTTTTCTAACCTATCATGGGACTCCACAGAGCATGCAATAAAAGAATCTGTGTGTCATTCTATGCGGTCAGTACCTATAGTTTTGGCCTATAGTTAACATTCAATAGCCGTAACATGTTATTCAATCAATAGCCATAGCACATCATAGCATATTGTGTCCAAGATATTAAGAAGACAGCAATTTTAGAAAATTATGTGGAACAGGCAGCAGAGCAGAAAAAAGACTATCCATGGCATGTCTCCCTGTATAGTTTTTCAGATGTTCGGATTTTGTTTTTGGTTGACAGCCATGTCGACTACCTGCAGAAGGGCCCGCATACAACGAGATATATGATTTTATTCTATGTCGTTGCCCGCATCCCTATGGGGAAAAGCAACCATATCCCTTCTTTTGTCCTTATTTTTCGAAAAATGTCCCGAAACACCAGAAAGGTTTCATTTGGCGATTCACCAATCTTTTCGATTGAAGATTTTCTGATTCGGCCACCCTGGTCGCTTCAATCTTTTGTTCCTGCTGGTAAGGGCAGTCATAAATCAGTCAAGGGCAATTTCTTAAAATGGCCATGAAAAAAAAATCTAAAAAGAGATGAATGCAAAAAGCAAAAAGGATTGTTCCTCAAGGAGTTGTTTCAGATCTCAGTGGAAGTGCACGGAATTTTGAGTGAAAAGTCACTGTTCACCGGTTACCATCATGCCAGGCTGTGCCGTTGCAGGGTGCAAATAATGATCGAAAATCGATCGTTATAGTGTGCGTTTTCACAAATTTCCGAAAGACCACAGAAAACTGACTTGGGCAACGAGGTGCCGCAGAGCTGACACCAGCTTCAACCCATCTACAGCTAGTAATTTGCTCCGTCCATCTTGGGACTCGCGAACCCGATCCACAACACCCACGAAAAATCACCTGTGGAACGACGCCTCATCGACCAAGCATTGCCAGTGACAAATACAGTGTTCCTCAATTGTGTCACAAAACGAAAGCCATTTATGCCTGGTTGGAATGAGAAACTCGAGCAGACCAGCTTGACTGTGCCCAAAGCCCATTGGATGAAAACTGTTCGAAATTTCGAAGACATTTTTCAAAAACTTCACGGTGGTGGCATCAAACCTGGAAGGGACATTGTGCGCTCTTTGGAAACTCTTTTGCAACAAGCAGCTCCGTCAGTCAGTTTCCAAGCCATCCACAACTATGCAATTTCCAGAACTAAAATTCGAATCAGAGAAATGAACTCCAGACTGCAATGCCTCCTACTTCGAAAGCGGATATACAACCAAAAGAGGCACTGGATGAAGTCCGCAAAAGCCGCCGGATTATGGAAAAAGTAAGTTGATAAAGCTATTTTTGCAATTTGTTTCCACGAGTGACGATATTTCCATAACTTTCTTCGCCTGGTAAGGGTCAAAGTCGTCAGGGTCCTTTTTATCCAAGTTTTTGCAAGACCAAAATCATGCTGAAAGTCGCATTCCCGATGCGAGCACAGCCGCAACTCAGCTCCTCTATTGCGACTTGACGTCACGCGGATGCGAGGCGGCGTTATCGCTTCTCTCCCCTCGAAACGAGTGCACATCTAATACAATCTTAAATCCAAGCATCATTGGAAATTACCAGAAAGGTGGAACTCTTTCTAAAACTAACCCAACGCAAACCTAACCTTACGTAACCTCCTGACCTAACCTAACCAAGCCTAACCTAATCTTCCTATCCTATTTAGGCGTCATGTGCATGTGTGAAAACTCGTTCAGACCAACATTATTGAAATATCACCCGGTACCTATTCCCTGCCTGCAACCAATAAAAATGGCTCCGGGGCAGTCCAGAAAGGAAAGAAAAATTGTGCCCCGGAAGCAGTTGTATTGAAACTCTTCCGAAATCCGGGAAAAAATAAATTGATCCAGCATGGGCGCGAAAACATGAAAATGTCCTCGTATTTGCAAGCTCTTCGCCTGATATCTGAATATGAAAACAATTGGGCATTGTCTGGGGAAATATTTTTGATATTTTGATGTTTTATTTTTTGATATTGTTTACTTATTTAAACTCAGCTCGCATTTTTGTGCAAGCACTCTATCTGCTGTGCAGTGCATCAAACAATGGTGTGCATCAAACAATGGTGTGCATCAAACAATGGTGTGCATCAAACAATGGTGTGCATCAAAAACAATGCAGTGCATCAAACAATGGTGTGCATCAAATGTGCATCAAACTATGGTGTGCATCAAACAATGGTGTGCATCAAACAATGGTGTGCATCAAACAATGGTGTGCATCAAACAATGGTGTGCATCAAACAATGGTGTGCATAAAACAATGGTGTGCATCAAACAATGGTGTGCATCAAATAATGGTGTGCATCAAACAATGGTGTGCATCAAACAATGGTGTGCATCAAAAACAATGCAGTGCATCAAACAATGGACGAAATCGAATTTACCCTTATCGCCCCCCAAAGACCCCGATAAGGACCAAATGGGGGCAAGGAGGCTGAACTCCATTTTCGTCGCACAACTCCCTTTTTTATAGAGGTGTTCTTCGGAACAAACTGAAAATAAATGGTCCAGTGACAAAAATTCCTCCGAACCCCTTTTTCAAGAACTTTTTCAAGTTCAACTCAAAAGAGTCAATTCAACAGACAGATTCACTTTTCTCAACAATGGAAAATGAATTAGCTCTGCGCATAGAAATTAAGTTTTCGCAACACAAATCTGTCTATTGAACTGCGGTTATTGAGTTGAACTTGAGGGTGAGTAGCATTGGGGAATACGGCCGCATATCGTGGATATATTTTGCCATATCGACCAAATAAATGATCGCTTGGGAAAAGGGCCTTCATCATCCAAATGATCGCTGACCACAAATGTCATATATCGACGAAATGATCGCTGTGGATAGTGCCATATCGACCAAATGATCACTTGGGGCAAAGTGCCACAACAACCAAATGATCGCTGGGGACAAAAGCCATCATCGACCAAATGATCGCTGCGGACTAAGTGTCATATCGACGAAATCATCGCTGTGGATGGTGCCATATCGACCAAATGACCGTTGGGGACAAAGTGTCACACGATCAAATGATCGCTGTAGATTTAGTGCCATATCGACCAAATGATCACCGGGGGCAAAGTGTCACAACAAACCAAATGATCGCTGGGGACAAAAGCCATCATCGACCAAATGATCGCTGGGGACAAAGTGTCATATCGATGAAATGATCGCTGTGGAGAAAGTGCCATATCTCCCAATGATCGTTCTGGGGACAAAGTGCCATATCGACCAATGATCGCTGGGGTCAAAGTGCCACACAACCAAATGATAACTGGGGACAAAGGCCATCATCGATCCAAATGACCGCTGGGGACAAAGTGTCATATCGACGAAATGATCGCCGTAGATGGTATGCCATATCGACCAAATGATCGCTGGGGACAAAGTGCCATACTGGGGATAAAGTGCCACAACGGCCAAATGATCGCTGGGGACAAATTGCGACATCGACTAAATGATCGCAAGGGACAAAATTACCTGCTTAGCTGCTGTCAAGTGTGGCATGCATACACGTCTGAGCATGAGTTGACAAATTTCTCAATTGGTTTATTTGCCATTGATTTTGCAGTGTTCGCACAGAGCCAGAGGTCTTGATCACTAAATGATTGGCTAGGCTTTTCAGTACAAGAAAGGAAAGTCCTGTGACTAATGCCTCTTACTAATGACTCTGACTAATGACTCTGACTAATGCCCCTGACTAATGTGCTACGAGTAGGTACAAAGAGCAAATTGTTCCATAATCACTTTCTGCAAAACATTTCGCAAAAGACTTCATTCGTTGCGAGCGCTGAGGCATATCCTAAAGTGCCAGGTGGTGCCAGGCTAGGCTATCCATTGTGCGCAATTTTGAAATCACTGTGCCCGGCACTTGCGTGAAATTATTTTGCAGAAACTCTGCATGATTCACGTCTTGCCAATACCGTATGGAAACTTTTCGCAATCGTCAACTCAATATCCTGAAGACAAAAATCGTGCTCACGTCAATGAAGAAAGAAAAATGGCTGACGGGAACATTAGAATGGGTTCTAAGCTTTCGGGTTTAAACGTAAAAGGGCTTAACCTGCAATATTCCAAAGAGGTCTGGGCTCTGGGCGAATGAGTTGAGATGAGGATGGGCCTTGCATTTCCGTTCCCTCTTTTCAAGATGCATCCTCTTCCTCCATGCAAGGAACAACGGCAGGGGAGTCAACTGAGGATGGGCTATCAATTCCGATGCGATACTTCTGTTGGGATAGTCTCCCAGAAATGTGCAGCAGCCCTCCTTTGAACATTCTCAATTTCATAGAAGAAGCAATGGATAGTCCACCACATCAGAGAGTGGTACCTGCTACCTAAATTTCGTTAAAATCAACCGGTTAATCAGAGTTCTGAATGAGGGGCAAAGCTCTTTGCAGCTAGAGCTATAATTTGCAATTTGTCGATAAATAATCGACAATCAAGAGCAAGTATTAATCTAATTCTAAATGAACTATGTTTGAATTGAATTGAATTTGAAATTTTTTGGGAGTTTCCTCCTTCAATATATACTTACATAACATTACACAGTATCAGTGTAGGTATATTCAGAAGAAGTTTTTACAAATAGTGGCATAAATTTAAAATTATGGCACTTTATAAATTTTTGATAAACTTTTATAAACTTTATATTCGTAAATTACAAATAATGGCATTCATATCGCAAATCTAAACAAAAATACATACAGACAAATGAAACTGAAACACCCAATATCTATACGTACAAAAAAAACGACCAATCCAAAAATATTACAAACATCACTTCACATTGTATCAACAAAATTCCAGACCAAAACTTCCTGCATTGGTGTGGGCTCTTTTTAGCCGCGAAATTTGGCGTATAGTTAAAGGTGGCATCCCTCAGACGGCCCTGCAGTGAGATGTGCACTCTAAAGCTGTTCAAATGCATGGCTCGTGTCTTACTCCCGACTGTAAACACAACATAACTTCAAAAATCCCACAAATTTCATGGCTGCAAAATACTCTTCATGGGAGAGGAATGTGCCAGATAAAAAAACAACGTTTTCTGACGCGTTAATGAAACGCATATCGATCCCGCGATCAAGCTTGTCCTTGAAAAATATTCGGTTGTCAGACAAAATCGTTACTGTCCGTGGTCGACTTGATCAAGGGGCATGTATATTCATGTTAGGTGGCGCAACTTTAACTCCCTCCCTTTGCTTTCTGATACAAACAATCTCACGGCAAACTCCCTGAACATGTTGACGATTGAATAAGTCGAGACTTCAACACGTTCGCGAACTTCTTATTGCTAGCTTTCCTGCCGGCGGGAATATTACACTGCCGCATTTCTCGCCCTTATACGAGTATGAGCAGAATTTTCTTTACGTTGGAAACAAGATGTTTTTCGACATGTAAAAATGTGATGTTAAGGCCAAAAGGACGAAGTTTACAGCAGCTCATGATGAGATAAAAAAACTGCGGGCCAGGCGGATGGGTTGTCTATGCCAGCGGCCTATGCACGTAAAAGTTTTGATGACCCAAAAATTGTTTGAAGTCCCATGTTCGGTTAAATCCCATGCATGTTCATTTAACCGAACATGGGACTTAACCGAACATGGGACTTAACTGAACATGGGACTTAACTGAACATGGGACTTAACCGAACATGGGACTTAACTGAACATGGGACTTAACTGAACATGGGACTTAACTGAACATGGGACTTAACCGAACATGGGACTCAACTGAACATGGGATTTAACTGAACATGGGACTTAACCGAACATGGGACTTAACTGAACATGGGACTTAACTGAACATATGGGACTTAACTGAACATGGGACTTCGATCAACAATTGGATTGAGTTGACAAGTTACAAGACGGCTTGGAGAAAAAAACAGTATTTATGCACCTATGCATATTCGAAAACAGTAACTTCTCAGAAAGTTGACTGTGATTAAGATATCACGGACTAGATTTACTGAACATAAATAATAGCCGGGTGATGAGCTTGTGGGTACGATTAGATGACAACTTTCTCTTCCTGATTATCGAATCTGGATTCATTAAAAAAAAATGTATGCTACGGCTAAAAGTGGCATCTCTCTCTTACCTCTCCAATCAAATTTTCCATCTGCAAGCCGCATTTCTAATCCAAATTCTTTGGAGCAGTGGTCCCAGCAACGGGTCTCAGCCCTCCAGAAAGTTTTACATCAATATCTCACATTCATTTGGGCGAATTTTGAGGCCTTTACATGAATCACCGTAAACCCAATTATCGTGCTTTGGTCTCATCTGACATAAAGCTGGCCCTTAACATTTTAGGTCAAGTCCGAGTATTCCTGTCAAGTTCTTTTTTGCTGATTCCATGGCTGCTTCATATCAGGGTCGCCATTTCTGGTTTCGCGGGGGCATCTGGGTGGAGCCCAGTCAGGGGTCTGGGGCGGAGCCCAAGCGGGGTTCAAAGGCAGGGCACATATGGCGCGGTCTGTGATGCGGAGCCCCCAAAGAAGCTGAAGAAATTTTGAAATTTCAGGGGTCATTTTGGGTACATAATTAGTGTTTCAGAGGAGAAATTTTTCCGCCAGGGCGAGCCAAAAGCACAGGCATGGCGGGGCAAACGGACCCGCTGTGCAGTATTTTGCTGCATTGGGGCTGTTGCGCTCCTGCCTCCATTTGACGACATCCCTGCTTCATATGCGCTGCTGACCATAAAGTTGGAACGGATTTAACTTTTCAACCGCATATTGTTAATTGGGAGGAATTAGCCCTTCTTTGGGGACCTCCCGACTTTAATGAGAAAACCCCGGGGCTATTCAAATAATAAAATTGGAGAAATGGGTTAACCTTTCTTTCACGTTGTTTTGCGTTTTCGGGGAACTGATCCTTTGGGAAAATTATAGCACTCCACTGGACTTTCTGTCAAGTGACCACGTCCAAATCAATGAGAATTTATAGCCTCTTATTTCAGGCTCACTTGTACCAACTTTAATTACTTTCGGCGATTGTGCCGACGGTATAACTTCTTATCAGGAACTTGATAATATCACTACGCCCTCGAATCCTGGGCGATTCACTAGAGAAGATACCTGTCCTCTTATTTCAGGACCACTGAAATTGAACTCCCTTTTACAAGGGTTATATGTAACACCCTTGAGAAATCGTCCTATTATTTCAGGACCACAAAATGTAATCCCGCTTCACAGGGATCTGATTGCACTTCAAAATTGACACTGGTTAAATGTCGAGCTGCTGGCTCGAACTCCGAATAAAAGGTAATTTTCTTCCAAAGTGTTCTGTTACCCTGTTAATCCCAAATGAAAATTATCCCTCGGAAAAGCTCATGAGACCCTTATTAGGTTAATGTCTCAGCACCCAAAGGCGATGGTTATTGAAACCAGCCTCACACAAAAACCCAAATTGATTCTCACTTTGGTTCCCATAAAGTGTAATGTTTGCAGCACTGGATCTGATCCAATTCAAAATTCAATGAGTTAGACGTTCCCCGTGGTCCACTCAAGATCACACAAAATGTTTCTCCCAAAGGTTTCCCAAGTGTTCCCCATAAATTGATTCAGTTTCCTCCCATTAAAATAGATCACAACAATTGAACCTGAATCCCAGCGTTCGATTTCGTTGCCCCTGTTGACATCCGCAACCCTCGGTTCACTTCAGATAATTATCAGCACTGAGATGAATAAGATCAACACAGGAGTTTTTCATTTCTAGAATTCAAGTTTTGTTTATTACTAAAACCCATGATTTTCCCCATTTACAAACACTCCATTTTCAAGAATAGTTTTTAGAAAAAGGTTATATGGTGTTTGAGGGGTGATGTTTTCCCGGGTAAAGTTTTCCCCATTTTCTCTCAGAGTACTAGCACATTTTAAAGTTTCGCGACACTGGACTCTGACTCACCAAAAACTCGCAAACTTCGTTCGACCTTCTCGTCGCTTCTTTCTATCTCTTCGGCACAACTTCTCTGTTCGATCTTTCAAGCGCGACTGCCAAGATTTTTCTGATCGATTTTTCAACGAACATTTTCCATTGCGCAACACCTTCCAAAATCCCAAAGTAACCCAAAATCCCCAAAGGAAATCTTCATATTTTCAGCTGACGAAATGCCTCCAACGGCACCTAAAATTGTCACTTTCTGCATCTCTTCAGCACATTTCTCAGGTTGAGAAACGTGTGGCTTCCTCTCTGAATGTGATGTCGATTTCAAAATCCAATTGTGCCCTCACTCGCCTGGGATCCTCTGCCCCGCACAAAATGCAGGATATAAGAGGTTTTAATCCCAAACCGAGATGATGTTCCAATAAAATTTGCAACTCAAAATATTTTCGATTGCCCTTTGCTTTCTTCTGCTCTGCGCCCAACAGCCTGTCGCTTTAAGCGTTGCATAATCCCCGTTTTTTTGCCGTTGCTTTTCGAATGAAATGATCAAAATCTCAATATTTTGCAAATACATGATCGGCCAAAAGTCCCTCAAATCAATTACCCCTTCAACCCTCCTAACAATATATACCTATACCATCTTACTTTGTAATTGCCGAAACATTGTTTCTCAAGATATGAATGAGGGCAGAACTTTAGGGATTTCCGATAGCAAAATTTGGGTACATTATAAATGTCTGGCCCTCTCCACTAGCAGGCGATTGTGAAAACCTTCCTTGCCATTTATCGCCGTAATTTTAAAGAAAAGGCAGGGTTGTTCCAATGACCGTTAAAAGTTCCCTCATTTAGTTAGCGAACCACCACTAAAAGTTATTATATCCCTTTTATTGATTTTATTTTATCCGTCCTGAAATTCATTGTTTGATGTATGGGTCGGCTTTGCAAAGTTTGCATCTACACGTTTGTTTGAGCGGCATGCCGCCAACACCTTCTCTGAGAACAAGTACAGACTCACTTTCTGATCTTGTCTGTTAAAGGTCTCCCAGAAAAACGCAGAACAAAAGGGTCTCGAGATTTATTTTTTATTTATTTTATTTATTTATTTATTCAATCAACACTGCCGCTAAGGTATGGGCGACAGGCGTGCAAGATAGGGTGCACGCTCCCATGTCAAGACAAAACGAAATAAGCCACAGAAAGGAAATGAAGAAGTGAAAAAACAATGAAATAAAAGAAGATAAAGAAAAAAAAACATTGAAAATGAGCAATGGGCAAAAGGGGGAAAGCAGGACGTGAGGGCAGGACAATATAGGTAACAATATCAACAGCACATTCGACAAACAGCGTAAATGTGACATAAAGGACTGTGACAAAAAGAGCAGGAACATTAATTTATTGGACAATGACCTTGGCATTCAGTACCTAATTCCCTCCCAGATTCTCCATCTCCATCTCCATCCCACTCCCATACCCATCCCTGTCTCTCCCTCACCCCCACCATCCTCTCTCCGTCTCTCCCCGAGATAATGTAGTCAACATGATAATGTAGGTCGGCCTTTCGAGTTTGAAAGATGCTTGGGTTGTCCCTGCTCATGAATCTCATGCCAACAAATTTCCCACCATAAAGCTAAACGAACTTTTCCGAAAACCATTCGAGAGTGGAATCTCAAGCCAAGGACTATTGCAAAAAAGAAATTCATCTGCTCCTTGGAATTCAACTTAACCTTTTCGAAACCTGCCAATTTATACCACTGATTTTTCTTCTTTGCTGCAGGCCGGGATCAATTTTGTTTTTTTTTGCATTGTTTGTCTCTTTGTCATACTTACCAAAGATTTCTTCGTTGCCTTGTTCGTTTGTTTGTTTTTGTCATCCATGACTTTGATATGATTTGCTTCAAATGTTTGCGTTTTCATATATGCGATGACAGATTGTCCCTCGATTTTTCCTTCAATGGGATTTTACAATTAGAAAGCTTTCATTGCTGTTCCGCATAATTTTCTTTTAAAAATCTCTGCGTAGCGGGTCGAGAAACGAACAAAAAGCCCATTGTTGAATTTTTGCATTGTTGCGGACAATGGTGGAGCTCCCTGTTTTAAAGGCTATGCAAAATAGAATCAGGGGACAGTCCGTAGAACACAAACAGGCCTTCAGTGTACAGTATTGGGCCCGGGCTTACCCTACAGTACACACTCGTACGTTGCAAAAAAGCTTTCACACACAGCTTTCGTGAAACATCGTTTCTTTGAGAGATACGTTTCAGTCAGCGGTCTTTGGACCTGGATTTTTTGAAAACTCCGAACATGGAACATCTTTTCGAGCAAAATAGTAGTCGTCTGCCGTTCGTCGCCGTGCCAAGTTGCCTGCCTGCTGTACTCGCCTGCTCATTCTCTCTGAACCTTAAATCGGCCGACTCAGTTAACCTACTGGGTGTCTAAAGTTTCATAACTCGATCTGACTGATCCGGAACAAACATTGTGACAGTGCGACAGCATGCCACCGAAATCATCGAAGTCAAAGGTGTATTGCCTGAACGCTTGTTTGAATGGCCGTGAACATTCTGCGAAAGGCGGTGCCATGATCGACTGTAGTCTTTCCTTGCCAGGATGTGCACTTTGGTTCCATTACACGTGCATCAAACTGGACCCGGACATTCAAGTGCCGTTTTGGATATGTCCGGCTTGCAAATCACAATTAATTGAACTTGGAAAAGCAAAGCCGAAAGTTCCATGCCAAGTTGACCCCAGTCCGACGTCCCCCCTGGTGGCAAATTCCACAGCGCTGCTTGACAGGCTTCAGCAAATCGAATCTGGTCAAGCTGCTCTTAAAACCCAAATAAGCGAGCTCGAGAAGGGACTGAACGCAGTTCTCGAACAACAGTCAACTGCAAGTGCCTGTGATCCTGAAGTTATAAACACTGCAGTCAACGCATTAGTTTCCCCCTTGGCCTCAAAATTGGACAGTTTAACTACTGACTTTGCAGCATTGAGAGATCAGTTCTTCGCATCCGTTACCGTTAACAGGGATGCGTTTGGTGAATTGAATTGCCGCTTAGATCGAGCTGAAGCGGCTTCTCACTCCAAATCCTGTGGTGCAGCACCGGAAGTTGTCGCTGCAAGTAGCGGCATCACCCTCACCGAGTCTGGACCCACCAAATTCACAAATCAATGTGCTGGGAGCACAACCACCAAGTCTCCAGTGCCATCAGCTTCTCCAAAATCAGGAGGGAAGAGCCCTATCAGCAAAAGGGTTGTTCCCCTCCTTGACGTCAAGTTCCCTCCTGAGTTTCGACCTCCCCGTCGAGTGATCGCATCTGGTCCGCTGTCGGCGACCACTCTAGTCATCGGTGATTCCATCACTCGGCATGTGAAGGATTTTCTGCCCAGCCCTGACGTAATTTCACTGTCGTTGCCTGGAGCAACGATATCGGATGTTGGGTACTTCCTCAGTGGATCCCAGTTTCTCCATTCGAAGGTGAATAGGGTCATCCTTCACATGGGGTCCAATGACCTTTCACGCAACTCACCTCCGGCCCAAGTTTGCTGCGAGTTCGTTGATGTGCTGAACCTAGTGGCTGTGAAAATTCCCTCAGCAAGCATATGTGTGTCGGGAATTTTGACGCGGAAAGATGTTCCACCCGAAGTTACGTTCTTTGCTAACCAATTTCTGCGAAATCAGTGCCTCGCACGTGGATTTTGTTTCATAGACGCCAACCATCAATTATCACGCAGCTGCTTTGGAAAGGACGATGTTCACCTCAGTGAGTTCGGATCAAGATTGCTGGCACAACTGTTTCGTCGGTGGATTTCAAACCCGTGGGATTTCCGCCTCGCAACTGACATTCATCGATGGTAACAATTAATTGCCTTGCATTTGATACGACATTTTTATCTTCTAGTCATTCTGTGCCGCATTTGCCCAGCTTTTCTGAAAATCTGCATTGTCACTTTTCGCGCACCCTGTCAGCCGGCTTCCAGCATTTTTCATGCCTTTGTTTTTCAAATTTCTGCCATGGCAATCTCATAATCAAATCTGCGATTTCGAACGGAACCTCATTTTTCGACAGCCATTTCATTCACGCTGGTTGCTCGTTGTCGCTTCCCAATTTCAATTATTTTGAGCAGGCTGAACAAAACTTTGCAAATCGTCAAACGCGTGGCTGGAATTATCCGATGTCTTTTCTTGCAAAAATACACGATTCTCAGCCGGCTCTCGATTCCTTGCCATTTTCGCCAAATTGCCTCAGTCCTCCCCCTCTTCCTCCTGTCCCTCTTCATCCTGTCCCTCTTCATCCTGTCCCTCCTCTTCCTCCTGTCTCTCTTCCTTCTCCTGTCCCTCTTTCCTCCTGTCCCTCCACCTCCTCCTCCTGTCCTTCCACCTCCTCCTGTCGCTCCTCTTCCTCTTGTCCCTTCTCTTCCTCCTGTCCCTCCTCTTCCTCCGGTCCCTCCACCTCCTCCTGTTGCTCCTCTTCCTCTTCTCCCTCCTCTTCCTCCTGTCCCTCCACCTCCTCCTCCGGTCCCTCCACCTCCTCCTGTCGCTCCTCTTCCTCCGGTCCCTTCTCTTCCCCCTGTCCCTCCTTTTCCGTCTGTCCCTCCTCTTTGCCCTGTAATGCCTCTCGATTGCCTTATATTCCAGACGCTCCTTACATCGTGTCATCGCTTGGTCAATCGGATATTGTGCAATCCTCATCATCTCGCTGCCTCAGTCTCGCCCCGTCTGCATGCAGCTGCTCGGACCCCCTACTTTCTCTCCGTGTTCCTTTTTTAACTCCCGGGATCCCTGCACATCCTCCAAACAAAAAAAATCCATCTCTGATTGCCGATCCTTCTTGTCCTGATGTGAATCAAGTGCAAGCGTCAACCAATGCATGCCCTGTTCGTGGTCCAGGCAGCAACTTCTTACTTCGCTCTTTGAATCTTGTAATCCTAAACGCGCGTTCGATTTGTTCTCTCACAAAGCGCACTGAACTTGCCTCATTGCTGTCCGAACACAAAGCCCATATTGCTTTCGTATCTATGAAACGTGGCTTTCCCCAGAAGTAAATAGCTCCGAAATTTTGCCTAGCCAGTGTTTCGACATCTTCAGATGCGACCGAATTGGTAGAAGGGGAGGGGTTGTCTTTTGGCAATCTCTAACCAACTTCAGTTTTCATCTGTTTCCAATGTCACTCCGAAAAGTTCGAACTCCAGAGATGTGGCACAATTCTCACTTGAAGTAGTATGGTGCCTTGTCCGATTCGAAGATGACACTCAGCTGTTGTTAGGGTCTGTTTATCTACCGCCCAACGCCGATTTGTCGCTTTTTCATGACCTTCATGACCATATGAACAACCTAACTCATGCTTTTCCGCGTGCCAAGGTACTAATCGCTGCGCGATTTCAATTGTCCCAATTAATTGCTCACATTGTCCCGTGTTGGTTGCTCCGGCAAAGAATTAAGTCTTATGGATACCGTGTCAATATTCGGCCTTTCGCAATTCAATGGTAGTCCATCCAGATTGACCGCAACTCCTACCGGTAACATTTTAGATCTCCTCCTTTCAAACTTCGATATTCCGTCGTCTGGCTCAATAACCACCCATCCATCCTTCTCTGACCATGACATGATTCTGTGCAAGATCCCCGGAACGTGTTTTACACTTAACGTGTGTTGTAAAAATACGTTAAGGACTTTCGGATGCGAAACTGGGCTACCTCATCTTGGTAGTTCCTTCTTCCAATCTGACTCCTATGGCCCTGGTTTTGCGTCCTAACATGCTACCGTCGTGGTGGTAGGGCTAGGCCATGGTGACTAAGGTTGTTGGGAAGTATTTGGGTGCTGGTCTTAGCGCTGTAGGAATGGATCGACTGTTTCCGGTTTGGGGCAGGGAAGCGTTCCCCAAGTGTTGGGGATGACTTCCGTAGACAACCTACCCATGAGCGCGTTTTGGGGGTCTGTAGCTGTGATTTCTGGTAGGTCGGGCCCCATGGGCAGGTTGGGCCGGAGAATTAATGTCTTAGGATACCGTCATTTTCGGCCTCGGGTTCAATGCTGAGCGTTATTGAGTGGGGATCCTAGTGTATTGGTTATTTTTTAGTTTATTCCCTTGGCTTAGGGTTATTTTATTTTGTCTTTTTTTTCATATTGTGCAAGATCTTTTCTTTTTTTTTTTCTTTGTTGAAAGTCGTTATTTTTTTAGACTTTTTATTTTTGGGCATTTTAAAGCATCATCTCAGTGCATTTTACAATTTTTTCCTCGATTCTTCAACATGGATGAGCTCTGACTCCCTTTGGCTTTTTTTGCGCAACATCCTTCACGAGTGTTTAGCTTTGGTCCCAACTAAACGACTACGTAGTTTTGATGGTCGACCTTGGCTAGATAGTCATCTTTCCTCGCTATACCGCAAGCGCAAACGAACTCAATCTCTTTTCCGCCGATCTGGCAACACCATCCATTTGACAAAAGTCCAAATGTTAACGACTGAAATAAAGGCTTACACCGAATCAGCTTTTAATCAATTTGTGATGAATGCGATGAATGCAAACCACGGTCGCCCTTTTTGGAGCTACATTCGCCAGACGCGCAAGTCGTGCCAAATACCATCACTACGCTTGCCTGATGACTCCCTGGCATGCTGTCCGACTTCCAAGGCGGCAGCACTCGGCACCGTGTTCCGAAATATTGACCGACAACAGCCCTCCCGACCAGCGACCTTTGACTCTGCAACGCTTCCGTCCTCCTCATCTGTAGCCTCTAACTCCACACGGCTTTTGGCCTCATCTCCCGTTGGACGGATGCAGTTGGAGTTTAGCACCAGGGGAATTGAGTCTCTTCTCCTGAAATTGTCAGCCTGCAAAGCCGGGGGACCCGATCAAATTCCCAATGCCCTCATCAAGAATCTTGCGTCGCAGTTGGCCCCATTTCTTTCAGTCCTATTCGATAAGATAACCCAATCATGCTGTTTCCCCAATGACTGGAAAATTTCCAATGTGGTACCTATTCCCAAAAATGGTTCTTCTGAGAATCCAAATGACTACCGTCCAGTCTCACTTCTTTCTACATGCAGCAAAATCTATGAAAAGATTATTCACATCCACTTATACACCTTTGCCGAGACAAATGATCTGTTCAGCTCAACCCAGCATGGCTTTCGCAGCAAGCTGTCGTGCACCACCCAACTCATTGAGTTTGCGCATGATATTGGCACTTCCCTCGATAGAAGAGAAAATGTCCAAGTAATCTTCTTTGATTTCCGCAAGGCTTTTGACCTTATTCCTCATAACCTACTACTCATCAAGCTTTCCCGCCTAAATATACCCACCTCAATCATTTCCCTTCTCGAGAGCTTTCTGAGAAATCGGTCTTTCAAGGTTTCTGTGGACGGAACTGTAACTGGTTCTTCCCATGAAATCCTTTCAGGTGTCCCGCAAGGCAGTGTTCTGGGGCCGCTTTTGTTCCTCCTTTTTATAAACGATATTTCAGGTGTTATAACCTCCAAATTCCGGTTGTTTGCTGACGACTTAGTGGTATACGCTTCAGTGCCACGAACAAATAATGGGCTGTGCGAAACACTTGGCACTGATATCGTGTCCATCCAGGGCTGGGCAGAAGAATGGGGGATGGAACTAAATTATACAAAATGTAAATGGATGTTTTTTGCCAGAACTCGCAACCAGCCACGTGAACCTTTCCCTAAACTTCAAATAGGGTCGCATACCATAGAGCAGGTTTCCCATTTCAAATATCTTGGTGTCATCTTTAGTTCTGATTTGTCATGGTCGCGTCATGTTGAATATGTTTGCTCTTCCGCTAGGCAAGTACTTGGTTTTGTCCGTCGCACCCTACAACACGCCCCTAAAGAAGTAAAGTTAAAAGCTTATTGTGCTTTGGTTTTGCCCAAACTTGAATACGCTTGTGAAGTTTGGGATCCTTACTTAGTGTCCCACATTTCCTTACTTGAGAGGATCCAACGTCTCGCAGTACGTTTCATCACAAATACTTTTGATCGTAGGGCCAGTGTTTCAAATCTTCTTCACTCCCTCAACATGGCCACTTTGGCTGAGCGTCGCTCTATGAGGCGCCTGAACTTCCTTGCAAAAATTGTGAAGGGAGCTGTCTCCATTCCTATTCCAGCTGAATTCAATATACGAAATACTCCCAGGAGAGGAAACCATTCATGCCACATTATAGCACCTCTGTGTAGATTTGCTCCCCTTTTTAATGGCTTTTATCCCAGAACTGTCAGGCAATGGAATGCCCTCCCACCTGAATCCATTCTCTCACTTTTGCCCAGGACAATAGGTTCCAACCGCTCATCAGTGAACCATCCAACAACAATGCCCACAAATTGATTTTTTGTTATTGTCCGCATATGAACAAAAGCATTTTTTCTCTCTCTCCCCCCTCATTTCTCAACTCTGACCTTAAATTTCTGTTTTTGTTTGCTTTTACATGTTTGACGTGCTGTTGTGTAATGCAGCGATCTTTTTTATATATATAAATAATAAATAATAATAATAATAATAATAATAATAATAATAATAATAATACATAATAATATACATAAACAGGGGGAATGGGAGATGATGATTTCCATCTGCAAAATAACCTTCACACACATTGGCTTTGATGGGACAGTCAGCGAACAAGAATCATTGTAGGATCAAGCATTACAATGATTCTTTCTTTCGCTGACTGCTGACAAGCCAATATGTGTGAAGGTTATTTTGCAAATGGAAAACAAAATCTCCCTTTCCCCCTGTATGTGTGAAAGCTTTTTTGCAACGTCTGCTCATTTTTCGCATTTTTGCGTCTGCGCATTTTTGCGTTCTGCAGCACATGCAGTTCAAGAGATATGGACGACCAGTGCAGCGTGATTGCAAGGCTATGGGACAATACATCAATGCGATCTGATAACTCGAATCTTCTGCCTTGAAGGTTATTTTTAAACCCGCATTCTCCATTGCTACTGTCACACAACTCCATACTTCAATCTGAAATGCAATCCCAATTGCAGCCCGGTCATGCTCATCCTCCCAAGACAACTGAAGTGCGCAGTAAACTTCGGCATGTTTTAGTTTTGCAGAATGAGGACGAAAATAAAGGAGAGAAAATTGTTTCAGTCAACGATTCCATAACTCGTTGTAGAATTTTAATAGCATCAGAATTCAGAAAGCAAGGCAAAAAAGAAAGCAAAAAATGATAAAAGGAGATTTTTTCGGTGTGTTCCATTTCCGGCGAATTTTCAAAATCAAAACAGACATTCCAATAAATTTCGGAGTTAATTCCAGAACAAAAAATAAAGACGCACAAAATACTCTATTCCATTATGGGCCCCCAAAGCCCCCAAAATGTATGAA
>JASGXE010016439.1:0-11321 GCA_030068105.1 Sinentomon sp. SZTP_YWyxl
TTCCCTTTGTTTCTATATCACGTGACAGAAGATTCTGTATATCTCACAGGGATGCCTGTTAGGAAATGCCTACTGATTTGGGCACATCCCGATTTTGCGCATGACGAAAAAGTTTAAAACGAAGTTAATCTAACCAAACTTAACCTATCTGGTCTATCTAACCTAGCTTAACCTGATCTAACCTAAACCTAATCTTTTTCATTGTTTCAAACGTTTTTTCCTGTTTTGTTGATCTTTGCATCACGTGGTTAGTTAGAAAGTGCCCAAAACTGTATGCATTTCTTAATTAGGCCACCGGGATGTAAAAAGGCGTTGGGCTCAATCGTCGCGATACCTGTAGCCTGAGCTGGGATGACAAAAAATGGGTGGGGGGTAATGAACAGTGCAAGTTTTGGTCAATAACGACAGGTTCTGACAGAGTTCTGAAAGATTCCTGTCATAACTTCAGCTTTTCGCAAGCAGAATGCGCTATAAGGCCATTAGAAGAGCGAAGTGAACAGATAATACACCCTAAGGTCACAAATTTCATCGTAGGCTAGCCTACTTAAAATAGATTGGTTGTTTCTCTTGGATTTTAGAATGAGAGCTGCAGTAGCGATGTTTCGCGTGGCCTCCTCTCTCACAGACTGGACGATGCCATGAGGTTAATTTAGCAAAGGCAGACAATTATTGGTTAATTTGGCTGGTGAAAGTTAAGTCGTACTCTGAATGTGGGGAGTAAGCAAAACGGAAATGGCAAATGGTTCTATTATTGGATTCGCGCAGAAAGTTTCAAAGCATTCCACAGCAATTAATCTTTCCGCGAGTGTTTTGCGTTTACAGCGGTACCTCGGCTCGGGGGGTAGCTTGGCTGCGTTTCCGAGGGGTACTCCTGCTGCAGTCCGATCCCGTGTGAAGCCAGACACGGGAATTATGGCCCGCCTTACCAGGGAAGGAAACGTGGGTGAAAATCCATTTTTGGGCTTTCAGATAGATGGGGGAAATAGTCATGAGAAGCAGAAATGCACACACACCATAAGATGGTGGATAACAACACATACTTCTTTATTTCTTGCAATATTTGACTGCGATATAAGTGCCAAAAGCAGGAAAAAACACATTGGATGAACGCTAAGTGCCAAAACTGCGAAGGTTCGGCGGCTCCCACGAAGAGGCGATTCAAAATTCTATTGGATTCATTTTTCCTGTGGATGGAGGAGTTGTGGAGTTCAAACATCTGTGGGTTGGGCATTGAAATGTCAGGTGTCCAAATATCCCTAATCGAAAGTCAAATTTTCAAATTTCCAAATTTTTGGTTCTCACTGCGGCTGAAGGACTGTTTCATTGGGAGACTCTGAGCAAACTGGCGTTGTGTAGGTACTTTTAAAAAATCACCTGTACATTGCTATATTGCGGAGTCAACTTGATGCTCACGCCAGATGAGGCGGAGAAAAATGTTAACTGATTAATTTTGGGATGCTTCAAAATAATTATATTCTCGGTTAAGCTATTCAAATTCTATGAACACAATGCAATGATCGCATTTCCCCGACGAGCAAGGTTCAATTGAATCAAGTGCATGTCATGTCGATGGAGAGGATGTGGCATGGTCACCCCTTAAGGAGTAGTTGGTAAGCTGCCAAGATGGATAGTTGTGGGTTGTCTGCCTGAAGAACTTTACAAATGCATTTTCAACCGATCCAAGGAGAGCCTTCCAAACCGAACAAACATATAGACTTGGCATCAAACACGGCAGTCCAGATGTCCGCAGCCCTATGACAACCCAGATTATGGTAACTCAATTTACGGAAAACTAAATTGTATAGGTAATTAGATGACGGCAACCCACATTGTGAAACCCCGGCAACCAACAACGCAGATGATGGCAACCCAGTTGAGAGAAGACCTGATGATGGTATAGTCTACTTGGTCACGGCATCCCTGATTATGGAAACACGTTTGCGGCAACCTAGATATGACAAATGTGATTATACGAAGGCTGTCCAGAAAGTCGGTGCACTTTTGTCTGCTCCGCAACGCAACCTTGAAGGATTTTGATGTTCATGGTATGAAAAGAAAGCTCGATTCTTCACCTTTTCAGCATGCTTTGAGCGAATTTTCTCGGGTCTCTCGAACTCTGATGATAGCATATATGAGGCAGAGGTCACCTTTGTGCACTGCTCCAAATGAGGCACTTGTGCAGGCCATCACAATAAAGTTTACTGTTTCAAACTTCCTCAAAACTTGGGTCACAGGCATGGGAAGTTCACAGGCACTTGCATATACTGTTAAATAGGACAATTCTCTAGCAAAATGTCGATTCACGACCAAATGGGGCATTTTTAACAAAAGATTGAATACTGTGTTCGAGCAAGAGCAATCTCAACGCCAAATGCCAACCATCAGCAATGATCATGTTCAATTTTTGCAAGATTTCAGAGATCAAGATCACCAAATGACCATGAATGATCTTGCCGGATCTTCTGGGATATTTTGGCCAACAGACGGACACATTATTCCTGAATAGAACTTCACACTTCACTTTTGTAAAGCAAATTTTGCCGATGTGTTCTGATTTTCAAATTGCAGCCAAATTTGGAGATTTTGCTTGGGAAGATGGATTCCGTCGAATCCAGGGAGTGGTGTCAATGTTTTTTGGCCAGAATGTGCTTCCACACCATCCCAGTGGTACTCACTTTGCTTCCTGTGACTTTTTTGATTTCCCCGACTGGAGGATTTTTTTGACGGGAAGGAAATAGTGAGGATAAAATGTGCTAAAATGTCACTATTCCAGTATACGAGATGGGGCGCTGAAAAATGGAATGCTGACAACATACCACATCACATACAACGATAACAGAAGTGTCGCAGAATGCGCGAAGGGTGCATTAATAAGAGACTTGGGACATCTTGTCCAAAAATTCTTTTTAATTTTTTGTAGAAGAAAAAGTGCACCTAATTCTTGGACAGCCCTCGTAGCAAAACGGACTATGACAATTCAGATTGAGCTAACTCTCACTGTTCGTCGAGTATATGGCTACCCAAACAATAATGACAATAATGGCGCTGAAGCACGGGAATCATGGGATACCGCGCAAATTGCGGCGCGAATAAAACCACAGTACTGCATTTATGTGATTTAAATGTTGCAAAACGGATTTCGAACAACCCAGATTATGCGAACCTGGATTTGATGAAAGCCAGACTACGATATCCATACGTAGCGACTTAAACAATAACGCGAATGCGGAAAATCAACATGTAGATAGATATATTTGTAACATCCTGCTTCATGGTACGTTTTGTGACAGACAGGTACGAAAATATTTTTCAACAGCGATGCCATGAAATGACAAAAACGTGACGAATGATAGCGTCTGGAAGAGCGTCTTTAACCGCATGCGGTGATGGCCATTCAGTCAGAACACAGAAACTTGCCGGGGCCATCATACTAATAGAGGGGATCAACGTTGTGTCTATGGCAGAACAATAAATGCACCGGAAATAAAAGAAAAAGTGCAAAATAGTCCGTAGGCACTCGCAACAGCGCAAAAGAAAAACGACCAATTCGAAGTCAGGATATAGGTAGAACAGTTCCGAAACAGTTGCCGCAGCTCATATACAGGCTTATCAAAAGTCTTCGAACATCGGAGCTCGTTTTCAAATCAGGGGCCATTCAGAATACATGACATCGCGTGCTGCAAAACATCATGACACTCGTGTAAGATGTGAAGTTGCATCTCGCCCTGTTGAAATTGTTGTTCGAGGACTTTTGATAATCTCCGTGGGCCCAACGGGAATCATATCAGACCATATTGACATTTTTTTCGTGCAGCTTGGTGTGTACTTTCCATTGAAGGAAGCCGCGAGGTGAAAATTTCAAACACACACTGGGGCTGCGTTACCAAGGCACACTACAGCTCAACGAAAAAAGCCTGGCATATTGCCAGACAATTTTGAGTTTCCTGTGCACATATAAAAATTGGTCGCTTGGTCTTGTTTTTTGTTTGTTTTTTTTTCTACTTCTTTTTGCAGGATTATTGCCCAGTTTGGTGGTTGTTTTTGTTTCTTTTTACTCTTGTATAGTCTAGTTTTTCTGTTTACGTCCACATTTGTTCTATCATTTCCATCTCGTGCTTCCGCCACCGCAAGCCCCTTTTATGACCGACCATAAAAATTTATCGCGGCCGTATTTGTGTCGAGCCGTATACGAAGGCCGAGGTGTCAAATGCTATCCAGTGTCTGACTACAAGCCGAACTTAAGCCGGCCTTTATTGTACCAATATGATTATGAGCCAAACGTCCCTTTCGTCTCTCCTACTCGTATATTCTTGACAGCGAATAGTCAACAAGTATTTGTAAAAAGATGGTGGGAATTTCGCTTGGAAGGCAGAGCGAAATTCAATTTTACATTTGTTTGCAGCAATTTTGGATTTGGCGAGATTGGATATTTTTGGACATGCCGAAAATTGAATCGGTGGGATTGTAAAGAGGTCTAGTGTTAAAGCAAGGTTAAAGCCACACTGGCTTTGGTTATGGCAGCGTGTATGTGTGATCAGCGGATGTGTCGACGGTTGTTACATTTTGCCATGCGGAATTTTCAGTCTCAATTGCAAGGTTAATATTGGCAAGAAAGCTGAGATGTAGTCCAATTGGAAATGCACTTACATGGAATCGAAAAAGAGCTTGTTTGTGCACTCTACCATCAAAAAGACAAAAGGCAAACTGAGCGATCGTTGGAACGCATCAAATTTGCAAAGAAAAAATTCAAGAATGACAATGAAATGTGCAAACAAAAGAATGCGGTGAAAGAAAGTGGGATTTGACAAGGTTAATATTGGCAAGAGTCGGCCAAAGGCCCTAGTAGATGGAAGAAATTTCGAAGGTTTGGCTAAAACAGGGGCCAGTATTTCAACAGGACTTGATATAACTTGTTCACGCCTTACACGAGAGTCATGATGTTTTGCGGCGCATGTTGCTTGTGATTCGATGTGTCGGCAATAAGGTAATAATGAACTCCTGAGTTCAAGGAATTTTGGTAAAAGAGAAGCAGACAGGAAGCGTAAGCCCGGATCTCCGTTGCATATAGTGATGTGTTCTACGATGAAGAAGATATCGTACGTGTGGTAGCACAGTTTATAAAAGGACATTTTGCTTTAACCGCTATTGAAAAGTTTCGTAGTTGCACCAATTTGCTTTTTTGGTGTGACTCCACGTAACTGGGGACGAGCTGTAGCTGCATTCGCATGGATATTTTACCAGCATTTCCACTTGAAGCTCTTCCGGCAACAGTGAAATCCTCTTCTCCTGAGCACGAACAGAGGATCCGGCAGCAAGGATCGCATATCTCCATGCACGGTGCTTGAATGCTGGATGGAGCCTTTTACTTTTTGTAAATTTGATTTATACGCTCTCAATACGTCTACCTCGACTCGCCTCTCTTTCCATTCGTTCTGCATGCTTCTGCATCCGTTTCCCCCAGCTTTCGTTTCCGTTATCAATTTCCCACTTTCACAAATAAAATTCTCAATCCTGCTTTCTGCTCTCGTGTTTGCGAAAGGGCTGCGACTGAAGTACAGGGTGTCCGGAAAACCCTTTCGAAATTCTTGGGTGCACCTGAACGGAAAATGTATAGAGTGACGTTTCTTTCTCGTGTCTTAAGTGGGCTTCGAAGGGTTTGGAGTGCACTGCTTAGAATATTGCACGTTTTTGTCATCTGAAATATGATATTCGTGATTCCATCGGAGGCTCTGTTTGACACTTTGAACGACCGTGCTGTTCCTCCACGCGATTTTCGGTGATTTTTGAAGTGACTACAGGTCATTGGGTTTTCTTGAGAGATTGCAGCTGGTATCATGGGAAGAAAGAAAGTGCCTTTATCAGTCAGAAGACCCATACTACAGCTCATTCCATTTGAAGATGTGAGCTGAGAATGCTTAACATTCTTCCATTTAAATACACAGAAAACTTTAATTTATATGCCGAGAACTTAAGTTTTCGACCGAGTTTTGTTTTTACGTTTTTCATTGTTAAAAAAAATAATTCTGAATTCACTCTGAGCACACTTGGGAGCATTCTCAGCTCATATCTTCAAGTGGAATGAGGAGTACAGTGTGTTGCAAAAAAGATGTCACACATACAGGGGGAATGGGAGATGATGAAAACCATTTGCAAAAAAGGTGTCACACATATGGAGACTTAATGGAAGATGATGATTTCCATTTGCAAAATACCTGTCACACATATTGGCTTAGATGGGACAATAAACCAACCAAGAATCATAATAAGTGATCGACGTGATAATGACAGCACAATGATTCTTGTTTGGTTTATTGTCCCATCTAAGCCAATATGTGTGACAGGTATTTTGCAAATGGAAATCATCATCTTCCATTAAGTCTCCATATGTGTGACACCTTTTTTGCAAATGGTTTTCATCATCTTCCATTCCCCCTGTATGTGTGACATCTTTTTTGCAACACACTGTACACATGGGTACCAGAATCCTGAGTCTTCGCTCTACTGGCAAAGAAAAATTAACTGTCGGGTCCATTTCATCAAATGGAGCAACAATGCAGTTTCACAAAAACTCAACTCTGCAGAAATTAAAGTTTTCGATTTTCATCCTTTGTTGCAATGGGGCACTTTTATTTCTGCTCGGATAACGGGACCACAGTCAAATGGTGAAAACAGTGTTCCCGACAGTTAATTTTCCTTTGCCTGTACACTCGTAAATGGCGACCACCCTGTATACGCTCGCAGTGGGATTTAGTCTATTCAGATAAAAAGTTTGCAGGAGAGTCTGCTTCTAGTTGGATGGGTGCCACCGCACCACTGCAATAGTTCTCGCTTTAAATCAAAAGCTTAGCAAACTATTTGATTCAAGGGCTCAAAACAAGGGTTTTTCAACAAGGCTTCGCAGAAGTTGTGGCGGACGCGCCTGCCTGCTGAACAGAGAAACAATTTAACCTATGTAAGTAAGCACTTGAAAAGGGTGTTAGACATGCTGTGATGTTTGCTTTAGGGCTAAAGTACTCGGTTAAACAAGCACGAAACCTTGAAAGTTTCACCAGTGTGCAAGTGCGCATGCAATTTCATGGAACGCTTGTTTGAATTTGCCTTGTCATGATCTTCTGGGGACTCTCCTGAAAATTATGCGCAGGGAAGAAAATGTTGCACAACCTCATCATATATTCATTGAAGTGCGCTGAATTGCCCTGAGTCCTCGACGCCCTGACCTCTAATGGAAACTGGGAATTCCTTCAAAATTTCCCATTTGTTTCTTTGATTTTTGCGAAACTCTGCGCTTCATCAAGCGATGTCGTCCTTCTTACGAATTCGCGAGGATAAAGTTTTTTTGTGCAAATCCGGCCAAGTTCAATAATGATGCAGCAGTCGTTGTTCCCCAGTGACCCGACAGATCATGATAGTGACAAAGATGGCATCCATATCGACAACTTGCCAAAGATTGCTTTGCTTCTCGTGTGGGCGACTGTCAGCATTCAAATTGTCCAAAGCCAATGCCAGCAGGGAGCCTGTACTTCATATTCGTTACAGACCAATCAGTCTTTTTGAGACCTGTTCTGACTTGTTCTGACCTGTTCTGACCTGTTCTGAGACCTGTTCTGACCTGTTCTGACCTGTTCTGAGACCTGTTCCAAAATTTTGGAATATTTCATAGCCAACCATGTTCGGGATTTTTTGGAGTCTGGCTCTCTGTTGTCTGAAGCGCAGCATGGGTTCCGGTCTGAGCACTCTTGCAATACAAACTCACGGCCTTCAGTCAGGTTTTGGCTATGGCACTAGATAAAGGAGCACAAGTTGATGCAGTCTTTAATGATTTCGCAAAAGCATTTGATGCTGTTAAGCGAGCCATCACCGTGTTGTGGGCACGTCCCACCCACCGTTGTATATTCAGACAGCTTGTGTTTATAGACAAGACATGTCATGACGGTTTTAACAAGTGATCAGTTTGTGCATCGGAAAAACGTTTTTCTCGCGTCCTTTTCATCATCACGCATCGCAAACACAGAGCAAAGAACTCCAAACACGTCCGTTCGCTTCGGCTTCCAGATAAAGAATGAGGATTTTTATCGGATTTCCAACTTTATGTTTATTCGATTTCCAACTTTCTTTGGTTCTCGGATTTCCAACTTTCGTAACGGACTTGAAGTCTGCAGACGCCTGCTCGAGGAAAGCATTGTCATATTTCTAGAAGCACAAAATCTGGCAACCATTAAACGACTGCTCAAAGCGATCCGGTAAATCTGGGTGTCCAGCTCACTGAACTTTACAAGTTATACCCCGGGGAGAAGTGGTTGAGGTCTTGCTTATACTGCGGCATAAATTGTGTCCCTGCCCCACCGCAGCAGAAAAAAGTGAGGTCGGGTCAGAGTTTATGCCGCAGTATAAGCAAGACCTCAACCACTTCTCTCCGGGGATAGCCACGTAAATTTCGATTGGAGGGTACAATCGGAAGAAAAGTCTGGCATCGTTTCCCATGAATCTGAAGCTCATCTCTCATTTTAGCCAATCCTCCAGTATGGGGTCTGACTGTAGCTGTTCTTCCAACACGCCAGTCCTTCAAGAAAATTGCCTACCAATTTCGAGTGGGCCATCTTAGATCGTCCTCTTCAGTTGACACATGGACTGCCCGTGTTTCTGGATGAAATTTTGTAAACAATTTGCTCATGTGGATGTGATATTCCGGTGTGGATCATCACTTGGGAGTCACCGCAAGCAGGCAATCACTCAGGGAGAGCAAATTCTACTGATAACGGGCGAACAATTTTAAAACTTTACGAAAAATTTAGCGCACCCACACCAATCAAATAGCCGAGAAAAATTCAAATCACGCTTTCTTTTCATATCCTTTAGCGCCGCCGGGCTTTTGGCTGTGCCAGTTCAGGGACTATACCTGCAAAGCAATTATAATTTTAGCTTTCCAGTGGGGCAGGGATTCCATGGCTTTTTTCAGCGTGCTGCGTGCTGCGTGCTGCCTTCGAAAAATGTTTGCTGGAAATTTTCCTTTTCCCGGTTTGCGAGATGATTCTCTTTGCGGTTGAGAATCAGATATGCACGACTCAGCCGCAATTTTTTCTTCTTTCGCTGTTCCCTTCTCATTTCCGTTCTGCCGTTTTTAATTCAAACGGAAAACTGCGAAGTCGAGTTTTAAAACCACTTATCTCCCAGCTCTATCTTAATGCACAATTACTGAATCAAGCTAGGCATTCTTGGACCATTTTTACCCCTTTGCCAAAGACAAACAAGAAGAAATTTGCGTAAGAGATGGACACTCGAAAAATTTTTGAAATTGGGTATGATTATCCAACAAACCGAATAACTTTTTTGTGATCGCTCGCATTTTTCTCTGACAGATCCGCTTGCGTCTTAGTTTGTTTTGATACTCAGCGCGTAATTCTATCATTCGCTATTAGTTACCGTTGAGAGGTTTTTAACGCTGAACATCCCATCGTCCCATCCCATTCCATTTAATTTCTTTTAATCCATTTTCTCGGAATGAAAGAAGACGCATCTCTTGCGCTGTCCTCTCTCCTCGAGGCGCAACCGTGAACAGTTTTTTTCGCTGAGGCCTCTGCTATACCCTCCTTCTCATCAGGAAAACTGCTGGCTATCTTAATCCGAACGAAATGCAACATTGTTTATGGGTGTCCCAGAAGTCACGTACTACATTTTAATCGTAGCTCAGAATTCCTTCTTCGTCTGTTTTCGACAAGTTTGCTCAGCTCCAGCGTCGTATTTTCGTTTCTTTCCACTCAGTCGGCCTCTGTACCAACTCGAACAAGTTCCTGCTCGACTTGTGCAGTCAAACATTGGCTGGAACTGGTTAACATTCATATCTCGGCATGACCACCAATTCAAAATAAGAACTCTTTCATGCCGCAGGACTAATGTGTAGAAATTTTCTTTTCTTCAGCGAACGATTCCTGACTGGAATTCCTTACCCGCAAAAAGTTTTAAAACCCCAATTTCAATAAATTTGCTGAAAGCACGTCTTTACGCATTTTTGGGAGCTCCATCCATTAGGTTATGTTCGCCTTTCACAGCTCTACATTTCAATTCCACTCCGGTACCTACTTGCTGTCGTCTTAGGGCTTTTTAGTTGCGTCTTGAATGAAGTTCTCTTGTGCTTTCTAACATTTTTTTTAGTTTTGTCTCTTGCATAACTAGGAAACAGGAGACAGGCTTCCTGTTGTCGACGAGCGATTAGCTTTTTGCGTGTCCCAGTTGCTCGTGTCGTGTCCCAGTCGCTTTTGCTCCTGCACAAGCGACGGCTGCACAAGTGGTTTGTGGGCGGCAATTGTTGTGCAAGTTGTGCTGAGTTTGATGACTGAGAGGCCAAGAAGCAGCGCCTCACTGGAAATCCGAGGGAGGCACTGCCTTTTCGCCGCTCAAAAACAAAACAATGCTGCCATGTTATGTTGTCTATGGTCATAAAATTATTATTGAGTGGTGTTCAAGTTCAATGATTTTGGGATTCTTGACAGGGACCCGGAATTTTATTTCTCCGAAACTTGAGCACTTTTGTTCCTCAAATGGTTTCAGAGTTTCACCCGACAAAAGGTTGGGATGATTATACGAGTATACATATGGCCCCTATAAGACACGCACACTCATATACCTCAAACATTAATAATAAGTTGCTACATAAATATATGTAGTATGCTATATAAATAAGTATGCTATATAAATAATAAGTTGCTGTTTTTGCATATATGAAACGGGGCCAAACAATTCAATTCAATTATCTGGAGGGCCACAGGTGCCGAAGGATGATGCGCGTTTGCCATCTGCAGCACATCTTTTGTTGCATGCACGCTGTGTTGGATAAAATGACGTAGGTAATTCATGTTATCATGCATACACCTTGTTCCATTTGAAGATATGAACTGAGAATGCTTCACACTCTTCCATTTAAATGTACAGAAAAGCTTTAATTTCTATGCCGATAATGAAGTTTTCGACCGAGATTTCATTGTTGAAAGAATTCTGAATTCACTCTGAGCACACTTGGGAGCATTCTTAGATCATATCTTCAAGTGGAATGAGGAGTATGTTTTTCCATTGAACTGTTGCCTCCGAAACTTTCTTTTCTTTTTTTTACCTTTTTTGCAGGCTGTAGAAATTAAAGCTCCACATTTGAACAAAGCTTTCTAGAGGTGACAAATTTTGATCTCGGTAAAAAAGAGGATCCTTCATTTTTTTACCGTGGAGTTTCTGCTAAAATGTGAACGGTCGCATCTTTACATGTACGAATCAAGTAATTCCGTCGCCATTGAACATTAAAAAGTAGAAACATATTACCGGGCCCAATGCTAATT
>JASGXE010016440.1:0-10151 GCA_030068105.1 Sinentomon sp. SZTP_YWyxl
GCCAAGGGGATCAATCCTGTTGATACCATTTCTGCTTTTGTGCCAGGGCAAGTTCCAGGTGGACTGGGAGTAGTTCAGCCAGAAAGGGTTCTTGTGTCTATTCTCGGTAAGCAACAGTCATTGGAGCTATTGTGCAGCCTTGGTCGTCTTCAAAGAAGAAGGACCCGATGGCGCCGTTGTCGGAAATGGTGCATCAAACAGTCACACGGGGATGGAGGCGACGTTGAACGACTTCTTCTGGGGGCGTGAATCCCAAAACGGGTGTTTTGGTGGTGGACAAGGCAACGCAGGTGGACGTGGTTTCATCATAAAACCAACAATTGGTTGGGTCGAAGCGAGGGTCTCGTGAATGCGCTGCATGAGGCGGCAGCAGAATTCAAGCCATCTGGGGCAAACAGCTGGATCCAGAGCCTGATCTCTTCAAATGTGATCTGAACATCCTCCAATCACCCTTACCATCTGTCGGACAGATGTCTGTGGGATGTCCATTGCATGATTGTGATGACATATCCTTTTATCAGGTTGTTCGCAACACTTCTTGGTCGTTATAAGTTCACTATACTTTTTTTTGGATCACCCTGTACATAATGAAGGCCAACTGGGACCTCAAATTTCGGAGATTTTCACAAAAAACGGAGGACAGTAACTTTGTCAATGAGTCAGAACAAAATTGTCAAAATGCCAAATAAATGGTCACCATGTCACCTACCCATCAAAATGCAATGACACATTACATCAAAGTTCCAAAACAAAGGTGACCTTTCAATGTGGATAACTCAGCACCTGTCCGGTGTCCCCTATGTCTATGTTTGAAGTACCCTCATGCTGCCGGGAGGTTGGGACACCGCAATGTGACTTTATTATTTGCCAAGCTTATTATTATTATTTTACACCTGTGAATGCCTTCTGGCATGTGGCAGGGGGAGTACTTGTATTGCACAGTGTTACTTTGATCGGGTGGTCCCTGAAAACCGGACAGGCAGAAAGGACCGCCGGACCGACCCGGACAGGTTAGGTTAGATTAGGTTAGGATAGACTATCCTAACCTAATCTAACCTAACCTAACCCGTCCGGGTCGGTCCGGTGGTCCTGTCCGGCAGTCCTGTCCGGCTGTCCAGTTTTCAGGGACCGCCCTTTGATCGCTTTAACTGGGATGTGGGTGGGGTACCAGCATACACTGGTCAGTGCAAATGCTAAGCACCCTACATCGCTCCAGGCCTAAACCACAGCCATCCGTGCCAACAGTTTTCATTGCCAACCAGCAGGAAGACCATACAGCACTGTGTGGAAACTGTGTGGCTTCTGTGTGTTGTTACCTGCCAGCCTCTCTTGGACTGTAACTAGGTGTTCTTTAATGTGCACAGTGTGATGCTGCACACGGGACCTCCTGCTTAACGTCTCATCCGAAGGAGACTAGGGACTTGGCCACACTGAGCCCCCTTCCAGCAGCACAACCTGTGGTATAAGGGTGGTCTCCCATCAAAGCACTATCCAGCCCCAACATTGATGAACTTCGGTGTTCTGATGGGAGCCGGTGCAAGCTACGATGTAGGCCTTCGTGCTGCTGACAAACTTTGGATGCAGGAGGGTCTGACAAAGGACGGGTGGCAACCAGGCATAGATGAAACAGGTCGCTTCAGCTGACCATATCACGTCCTTTGAAACTGTCGGAAAGGGTCCGAACCAGCCTATTCCAACCAATTTATTCTGACCTAACCTAACCTGTGCTGTGACTCTGAATTTTTGGGTGGTCCCTGAAACCGGACAGCCAGAAAGGACCGCCGGACAGACCCGGACAGACAGGTGAGGTTGGGTTAGATTAGGTTAGGATAGACTATCCTAACCTATCCTAATCTAACCCAACCTGACCCGTCCGGGTTGGTCCGGTGGTCCTGTCCGGCAGTCCTGTCCGGCTGTCCGGTTTTCAGGGACCACCGAATTTTTGTTTGCGTTTTTTCAAAGGGCGCAAATGATGCGGAATACAGCTGCATTTCTCCTCTTTAATCCATCAAGATTTTGGTGTGCCTGAAATCCGGACTGCCAGGCCAGACCTCATCTGGAGATTAGGTTTGTGAGCACAGGATAGAATAGCCCGGTCCCGGCTGGTCTGGACTGCTGTCCAGGCCATCGTTCCAGTTTTCAGGGCACCCCAATTTTGGACTGACATCAAACCTGTCAGAAGTGAGTAGGGAATTGCTGTCACATCACGTTTTCGATCTGGTGTTGAAAAAAGTGGAACACATGTCATGGTTGCTGCTGTTTTGAAAAATCGGAATTCCCTGAGTTTTCCAGGTTTTCCAGAAGGATTCTCAGTTTTTTCCAGGGCTTTTTTCGAGGGTTTTATCTGCGGACAAGACAAAAAATGGGAGGGTGAAGACAAAAATGGCAAGACAAGAATGTTTTTCAGGTGTCATCGTTGGAAATTTCTTCTTCTTCTTTGGGTCTTATGGACAGATAGCCTTAGGCTGGTGGTCCGACCGTTTTATGTTTTGTTGTGTCGTCAGCCATGGTCCCGGCGAGGTACTGGCAAATGTCACCTGAGAGTAGCTGCTCCAGCACCACCGCTCCAGGCACCCAATCAAGGGTCCCGGCGGCCGGCGAGGTACCGGCATACTCCCGAGGGCAATTGCCACAGCACCCACCGCTCCAGGTCCCAAGACCTCAGTCACAACTGCCGATACTGCCGGTATTATGGCACAGCCAACCCGCAGGAACCGACGTCGAGTATCGGCGGGTGATACCAAGTGGCTTCTGTGTTCATGTAACCTGCCAGGCCTCTGTCTTGGACCTGGAGCTAGGTGTTCTTTAACGTGCGCAGTGTGATGCTACACACGGGACCTCCTTCTTAAAGTCCCATCCGAAGGACTAACAGCAGTGGCGTGCGGTCCATGTAAGCAGTGTAAGCACTGCTTACACTTGAAAAACATCACATTTAGAAATATCGCAGTTGAAATTTATAGGAAACGCACATCATTTGTGTCAGTAAGGATTTGCCATTTTGCAACTTGCTCCTTAAACGCTTTTAGTTGCAAAAATGACCTCAACCCTGCCGCCTTTATCCACTTGCCATACTTGGGAGCTCAGACTATCACATGTACAGGACAACCCAGCCGATAGTCATGCTATAGCAGTGCCTGCTGTGAAGAACGGAGCCTTGTAAGCAATTTTTAAAATGGTTACAAATCCCATATGAAACGTGTGTCCCTGCTTCTGTTCATTTCTCTGCTCTTTTGCTGTGGCCAAATGAGATCTGGTGTAAGCAATATGAAGATTGCTTACATGCTCCACATACAAACAGAAAAAAGCGAAGAGCCGAAGAGGGGAGGTGGAATTGGTCGGGCGGGGCAGGGAGCGACACGGCATGGCTCACACAGCGGAGCAGAGCCGAGAGGAGGCAACTGCTGTCCTGCCTGCTCAGCTCGTGTTGTATGAGTTTTGATGACCAGTGGGCAGTGAAGCACAGCATGACAGGCAGGCACTGTAAGCAGAATTGGTTTTGCTCACTGTGGCTCCTTGCAGTCAAATATTTTATTTTTCACCTGATTTTGGGTGAATCAAATGAAGTGGCAGGAACTTTTATTTGGCTTTGATGACAAGAAAGAATTTCCTCGAAGCTCGCTTCAATGACTGACTCTAGAATATATTCCAACTACATGCTTCATTGCCAGTTCACTCACCCACAGAATTGTTTTTGAACATGCAGTTCCCGACGAGGAAACTTTCAGAAGAAGAATCGATCGTTTTCAAAAGGCAACAAGTCCATTTGACCTCTCACCATTGCCTTCATTGCAGCCATGCTTTTTGGGCCATACACATCAGACCAAGATATAAAAAGCAACCAGAAAGGCAAACCCCAATATGACACATTCAGCAGTGGCAACAGAAAGTTTGATAACATAACTTTTTCCTTTTCTGAGAAATGAATTTTTGGACCAGTTGTCTTTTGAAAAAAGATTGACTTGTGCCACATGGTGTCATTTCGGCAAGGCGATTTTTATTTCAAAAAGCTCCAGCTTTTGGAGTTTCCGCCCCCAAAACCCCCTGCCAGGGACTCTGCCCCTCTGAAGCCCAGACTCCACTTTGGGGGCCACCTGTGGCACCACCACAAATCCTTTCTGCTTACACCTCACGAAAATCCACCGCACGCCACTGACTAACAGACTGGCCACTTAAGTCTGTCTTTCCGACCGAATTCACCATGCCTCGCCGAAGGAGGATGCACACACAAGTGCCATGGCAAATTTCCTTTACCGTGCCTCGCCGAGGGAGGATGCACACACAAGTGCCACGGCAAATCTCGTGTCCCAGCTGGGATTCGAACCCGCAATCTTCAGATTACGAGTCCGACGCGCTAACCACTGCGCCACGAGGGTCGGACACAAATTTCAAAAAATGTAAACGAAAAAAATGTTATGAAATCCTGTTTTCCATTTTTTGGCTGATTTTTCTGGAAATTTTCAGTTTTCCAGGGTTTTTTCCAAAAATCCCTGAGTTTTCCAGGTTTTCCAGGGTGTGAAAAAAATTCCCTGAGTATTCCAGGTTTTCCAGGTTGGTAGCAACCATGATGATGCAGTGTGCTCCGCAGAATCGCCCCTGCCCTGCCTTGTCTCCCACTTCGTACCCACCGTTTTTCATCTAAGATGCGCAATAGAAATGAAAACTAGGAAGACATGTACCAGCCACCGGAAGTTTTTGAGCACCCAGTTTCTGAGATGGAATGAAAGGATCGCAGATCCCTTGGAAAACGAGAAAGGCCTGGGCCGCTTCTTTCACGGGGACGACAGCAGCCTACCTATGCAAATTGCAATGCCTGCAGGCCAAATGTTTTCTGGAATCCCGATTATCAAAACAAACACAGACAGACATTGCTGCACGCCAATGAAAAAAAACTGACAACCAAAGCAGCTTGTGCCAGAAGCTGAAATTCAAGCTTCCATTTGTGAACAAACAGCAACAAAAATCGCATCCTGACGATTTGTGATGTGGATGAAAAAGACCGGAAAGAAAACTCACCGCTGATTGCTGACGCAGAATTCGTCACCAACTATCGAGGACGCCAATGGATGGCAACAGTCAGTGACGAAAAAGACACGTCAACATGACCTTTCGTCATTGCCTTATTACTCAAAGTGAAACTTGTCCGCGAATTTAGTCCAGAATAAATCAATCAAAATATGAAATAGCAGTTAAAATCCCAGCAATTCAGCTCAACAAATCCGACCAATAATATTTGCGCATCATCCAGATTGACGACTTTTCCAACACAATTGGGATTTTCTGACAATAAATCTCAAGTTGTGTGTGATGTGGACTTCCCAAGAACGGAATTGATACACACCGCGTTTGTCAATCGCAGAGCTCGCCAACATCAAAAAGCAGGGCCTTCCAAATTCTTGCGAATTCGGTGAAGTGGGATGCAGCAGGATCGGGGGACTGGGATAGAACGGACTGAGGCAGAATGGGACTGAGGCAGAATTTTTTGTCGGCCTCTGTCCACTTCTGCCCCAGTCTCATTCTGCCTCAGTCCCATTCTGCCTCAGTCCCATTCTGCCTCTGTCCCATTCTGCCTCAGTCCCATTCTGCCTCAGTCCCATTCTGCCTCAGTCCCATTCTGCCTCTGTCCCATTCTGCCTCAGTCCCATTCTGCCTCAGTCCCATCTGCCTCTGTCCCATTCTGCCTCTGTCCCATTCTATCCCAGTCCATTCTATCCCTGTCACCGGTCCCATGCAGCAGGTTTTTGGTTGAGTGACGCGGCAGTTTTGTTGCTGCTTCCACCTGTGGCAGCAGCTGAGAACTCCGTTCTGGTCAGAGGATTGGCGACAAGCCGCAAGCTCCCCCGCCCCTGACAATCAGCATGAATATTTGCTCAATCCCCCCTAGGCCGCTTGATCCATTCATAAACCAAAAAATTTCCAAGCTGAACGATGCATTGGCCTCCCTTTAGTCATAATCTTGTCAATGTCAACTTTCTGGATCTTCGTCACATCCAATCATCTGCAATCTCCGAGGATGGTTTCCACTATTCTAAAACTGGAGCTCAGAATGTAGCTGCCCAGCTTACTCGATCCATCAATTCTTTTTTAGGTCATTGACGATTCTGCCGCCTTTAGTCTGACCCGAATGTTGACATTGACACCATCATATGCAGCAGTGGTGCTGATGGAAATGGGCCGGAGGGATCTACTTACCGCTTCGGCGCGAGAACCTCTGGCCCATTTCCTGATGAACCACCTGTTGAAGTTAACCAGATGGGGCCTATGTCTCCTTCTCATATGGACTAGAGTGAACATTATTCGCAACAGTGTTTCTCCTCCTGATAGGCTCAGTATAAAATTCACCCTTTCATTTCATCCACTGGATCGTCATGTGGAGCTGCAGAAGAGAGTTGGGAACATCGCGAAAAAATCTGACCAGAGCGCGTATTTTCGAAACCAACCGAAATCGCAGCTTGCACTGACGTCATTGCAACAAAAACCTCATTTACACACCACTATCGAAAATTTTTAAAGCTATTTCAACCTGACCTAACCTTTCCTAACCTCCCTTGACCTGCTCTTGTTTTCCGCCTCCCGCCTGGTGTCCCCCAACAGAAAAATGTAAAAAGTCCCCAAACAGGAAAATCTAAAAAAAAATAATCGCTCCCTGCTGGAATCGATCCCCATTCCGACTAGACCACCAATGCAGCTGCTGAAATTCGCTTTCGAGTTTGCCTTTGATAAAATGTGCTTCAGAACGTCTTCATAAGAAAATGACGTCAGTGCAACCTGCGATTTCGGGGTTTCGAAAACAAGCGACCAGGTCCATCTGACTTTTGAAAAAATCTGACCAGGGCCATCTGACTTTTGAAAAAAATCTGACCAGGGCCACCAGACTTTTGAATCAAGTAAAACATAGTTGGCGCACTGACTATTAAAACGGAGTTTTGTCATTTCAAATTTGGGAAGCACCATGTTTGTTAGTCCATTTTTGACCGATTTCGTGAAATCAGCCAAAACCAAAAGTCCAAGTTCAGACGAGGCATTTTGAGGTCAAGGTCGGGCCTTGTTCAATTTGGCCTCCTATTTAGTCCTCCTAAGGAAAGTTACCCAATTTTGGAGCCAGTGCCGATAAACGTAGTTTAGGAGCTATCCAATTTGGTCCCCGAAAGCCTGTTGGGTTGAAACTTCCAAGAATTAGGAAGGCGTTGTGCGCCTTGTTTCTGTTGTTGGTGTCGCAAAGCAAAAAAAATTGTGGCAAAAAGCATCGGAAAGTGACCGACGACGCAGTCTGTGCATTTTGCAGTCATCTGTCATTTCCTGCAGTAAACAGAAAACGTGGTTAAAACATGACAGGCGATGTCCACTTTTGTCAGCAAAATAATTTCTCACATCGCCTCTCAGATTAAAGTTCAACTCAAAAACACTGCAATATACCAACACGCATGTTCCGAACGGTGTTCAGAAGAGCTCTCAATTCTTCATAGTGAGGTTCCCGGAAAAAAAGAGGGCCGGATCTTAGAGAACAGATCAGAGGCATATTCCCTTATGGAGTTTAACATTGGGATTATCTAGGCTATTTAGACGGGGTTTAACACAGGGAATAGCTAGGCTATTTTGGGCTTTAGCATTGGGATTATCTAGGCTATTTGATGGTCGTTGATGGTCGTTGATGAATGTGAGAACTTTAATTTCTACAGCACAGGGTGTTCCACAACGTGTATGAGCTAATTTAATGGCTCACGATCTTTGATGCCTTCAAAATGACCGCTTCCACGCAGCGCCCTCGCCGTGTCCTTCCCTTACCGCGTCAGGATCGCGAACTAGGCGTTCGGCGCTGCTCGCGGAAGCTCCTCGCGCCCTCCTAGCGGCTTGCTCGCCGCACACGTCCATGGTCCTGTTCTGGTTGCATGTGTGTCGTCTCACGGCAAATGATGATGACCTAACCAAACCTAACTAATTTTAGAAGTGCTGTTTGGAAAACAGCTCATGAACTTTTCCAAACCTAACCAAACAAACCTAACCACACCTGACCTATCTAATCTCACCTATTATTCGATGCGTTGTTGTGCATGCGATGGAAAGAATTTCGACTGTGATGAGCTGCGACAGAAACTGCGTGTGGTGGTCTCGGCTTGAAAGACCCTGTACTTCGCGACTTGGGAAGCCTCCTGAACAAAAATGCTATGAACACCTGCATTGTGGGGTTTAAGCACCTGCTCACTGTGACTGCCTGGTCAACCTATGGTCACACGCGCTGAGTGCACCTGAACTGCGTCTGAATTGGTCTATGTCCGCTGTTAAAATATAATCCTGTCACTTTTGACAGTGATCCTGACAGTTGACATGCACTCCAGGGGATTTAGTTTTCCTGCTGGTTGCGACTGCATGCTGAATAGGTATACCTGAACCGTGCCTGAATTGGGCTATGCGACCACTGACTCTGCAAATAATCCTTTCATTGTGTTGATCGCACGAATCTGACCAGATGGAATATATGGAATTAATGGAACGATGGAATGGAAATTTCAGTTGGAATTTCCAAGGAGCTCCGATCGCGGAAAAAAAAGCGGGCCCAGTCGACTGTATACATGTGAACACCTGCAGTGCAAGGGATTATGGCACTGATTGTTGGCATCCAGCTGCAGACGACAGTCCTGAACACGCAAAGCTAACGCGTATCTGAAATGACCCCATGGGTCTCTGACCTTCAGAGGTCAAGGGGTCATGACCACAATTAAATAACCATCGACGATCTCCGATCGCAACCAAAAGGTGACCCCAATAAGATTGGCCTGGATGGATGATTGATTGAACCCTGAGCCCTGGAAGGGAGAATGTATGAATGAATATAGACATGCAGAATAGAATAGAATAGAATAGAATAGAATTGAGAGTCCATGCAGACTTAAACATGCAATCTTCGCAGCGTCAATAAGGTCCACTACCCTGCACCTCTCCTACCACCGGAGAAGCGCCGGGTGTACTGTGTTAGCCTCTGCTCCTCAGCAGCCCCGCGGCACGCCAGGATCTCGAGGCCTTGCCCTGAGGAATTTCAAGAACAATAGAAGATAGGAAAGTCAAAATTGGGCAAGGCCAGCGATCGGGGGGAACAGTACTTGTGCCGCTTTTTTGTTTTTAGTTTGCTTTTGAATTTTTAAACTTTTTAGGATTTTTTAGTTTTATATTTTTTTTTTATTTTTGTTTTATTTTTTTTGTCGGAAAAAAGAAAAGGAAAAGAAAACGCCCATATTTATCCACTCTCCCCGTATCTGCAAATCAATGAAAAACGAAAAGAAATGTACATTTTTGCAATTTATCCACTCTCCCCGTATCTGAAAAAGGAATGTGGCTCAAAAGCAAACCAAAAACTATAATCACATGCCATGCAAAAAAGCTTTGGAACAACGGGTGCATTTTCCATGTCTCCAGATCCACATCATTCTATTCCCAGACCTACACATTCACCAAGCCCATTCCTACACATCAGTGCACAAATTCCATCACAACTGTATCATCAGTCGCCATCATCTCACGATCTGCCAGAAAATCCCAATGTGAACAACGCACACAACCAAGCTGAAGAATGCCCATTGGATGTTAAGCTTTCTCTCAAGTTATTCTCCGGCCGGTCCGTTGGTATCGGGCTCCTCGAGACAACCCATTGCAACCACCATGTGAGGGGAGGACTAAATAGTCTAGGGAGACGTGATATGCACATCAAAATACAAATATCAAAAATATCCACGTATCCGTTGGGGAGGGGTACATTGAAGGTGACCACATGCTTCACAAATATGGCCTCTGGCCGCCCACCGCATGCCCCCTGGCATTAACGATGGGCCGGAAACGTTCCTGCCGAAGCTGGAACCGCAAACGCAGCGCAAGCGTTCCAAAACATGAACGGGCAAGCCCGAACCTGTTGCAAACACCCTGCCCCCTCTACACCCCCGCTGCACGCTAAGGAAATGTAGATAGGGACACATAAATGTATATCCCAGCCGAAGCCATGGGCCACATGTTGGGTCACGGCGATTTGACGATTGCGGAATATACGGTGGCCCTGAACCGCCACAAATGTACGCAAATTATAACCGTATACGATAATTATAAACCGTATACGATAATTATAAACCGTATACGATAATTATAAACCGTATACGATTATTTAAACC
>JASGXE010016441.1:0-10068 GCA_030068105.1 Sinentomon sp. SZTP_YWyxl
TTTCCACGCAGACCTCCTAAAATGCCTGTTTAGCGCATTGACGGGCCGTGCGAGAGATCCAATGGCAAAAAGGAAAAGAAGGAAAAAGCAGAATGCTGTCAAACCTCTTTTTAGAGGCATCAGGGTCAAACGCAAACGAAGGACCAAAATACAGTTTGCGAAAAATGCAGCGCTTTCAAGTTGACTCCGATTTACACGCGAAGGCTTCTTGCACTTGCTGCGTGTGCTGTGCATTTTTTGCTGAACTTAACGCACTTTCGTGCGCCTGCGTGCATTTTGTTCCACTCTTATTTTGCAGTACGTGGCAATTGTCGCCAAACCTGTGCAATATACGAGCCAGAAGACGTTTCTGCACATGGTCATAACACCGTTTACGATGTCCAGTTTCAAAAGACTCTAAAAGACTGGATATATTCGCCAACAAAAAGACCTGGTAATGTGACATTGTCAGTATGGACACGATAAATTATTTTGAAGTGTACCGAATGCCCATCCGGTATATATGGGTTATTTTGTGGAACCGGCGCAACTTAACGCTACAGGGCGTTGCATAGGTATCTTGCATAATTTCTTGCTGCATATGCTATTTGCTTGATTGTGAGATGTGGGTGGTGGGTGTACCAAAACTCACCGTCCATCTCCATCAGCCGATGGTCATGCTGCAGCAATACTTCCGTGGCTGATCAGTGGCAGGAATTGGTCTCATTTTTCATTCTCGTCGGAGCTCATCAAAAGTCCTCGAACATGTGCCAAAGGACTTGTTAAAACAGGGGCCATCTAATTTCAACAAGCCTTGGTGCAACTTCACGCCTCACACGAGTGTCATGATGTTTTGCGGCGCATGCTGCCATTGATTCCAAATTACGCCTGAGTTAATAATGAACTCCTATGTTCGAAGACTTTTGAGATGAGTATAGTGTATTTGCAGGGATGCTTCACAATACCAACATCAGAAAACAACGTTATTGGAACTCAACGAAAATACATTGGTGCCATACAGGTAGGCTGTAAAGGTGTCCTAATCCTGCCTTGTTGTGTGGGCTAGAGGGTTCTCCCGAAACATTCAGACAGACGTCACGAAATGTCAAGGACTTGTTTTTAAAAAATTCCAGTGTTTTCAAAAACAAGTCCGCATGGGTTTTATGTTAAATTGCATTCAAAATAATCATTGATTGTCCTGAGAAAAGGCCTGTTCTCAAAATAGGCTGATTTATCTCGCAGATCGGCATTTATGCGGTTCATTTTTCGCACTTCATGCTGGGTGACGTGTGCAGGGATGTTAAATTTAGCCCAGTTAGGTTGTTTGTTATAAAACGTGTACGGGTCTGGACAGTTTGTACGGGCCTGGACAGAAAAGTGTCCTTTGTGGGCAACTGGAATCCCAGAAAAAGGCCTAATACTCGTCAGAAGATATTGGATTTGTTGAATTGTAACCCAGTACTTACTCGAAATCTGTGCCAGCAGTTTCCAATGACTTGCTCTGACAGAAAACATTGTTCTAAATACGTGTTAGGTACCTACGTCAAACTCAAGCATCAAAGGGCCGAATTTGACGAGTTTGAGAGCAGGCCAGAAGGCCCCACTCAACGCTGGTATGACGGTGGCACTTTGCTTCCGCAAATGAAATCTGAAAGATGCTGAAGATGATACAGCATAATCTCTCATTCTCTCAGCGCATCTTTCGAGCATTCTCAATTCCACATACCTATACTGCTTGTTTTTTGAAAATTTCCTCTCAAAATTCACACAAACATGCACGTCTTTCGGGTTGTCCGTCCCGTCAATGTCCACCTGTGGCTCCTACCCCCATCCCCCAACAGTGCCCCCCGCTTTAAAAACGAAAACATTTAACACTTATTTTTTGTCTAAAGTAAATAAACCTTGAAAATTGACAACCGGCGCGCGTGCTGGCAATGCCCTCTGCAGTTGCCAGCCCGCAGATTCGCCCAGTCAGGTCGAGAAATGCGACCAGTTTGCAATGCAAAACGAACTTTTTCGTGAGAGGTCCGTTGAGGTGGGGGCGTAGGGCACGTGGGATCGAATAAAGACGACAAATTTGTCTCCATAATCAAGAATTCAAGCTCAATTAGCGTTTAATTAATTCATTTGAATACGCTTCCCGCGCAGAGTGAGCATCAGAATTGAACTCAACGAATTTACGAAGTGGTCGCTGCGAAACAATTTGGCGCCAGACAGAGACAGCGATGCGAATCTTCGCGGAAATTGTCTATTTTGGCAGAATATGCAAACCGCCTGATATTTGACATGTCGCTGGCAAGTGGGGGCTTCTCCATGATAAAAATCGAGATTCAAGTTGACCGATCGGGGCTTGTGCATGCGTTTTTGAAAACAACACCCATCATGCCCGACATGTAATTTTCAAAGAACACGCGTAATGAAGTTTGGACCAATCTTGAAAGTTCTGTCGAAAGAATTCTAAACAATAAGCCTCCCTAAAATGGCATGTCGTTGGGGGGTTCGTTGATGGGGTGAAAATATATGGGAAAAAGGAAAAATGGACATTGCAAATGTTAAAATGTCCGCATAAGTGAAAAAACAAGGCTGAAATGAAAAATGCATGAAATATAAAATGATAAATGAAAATTGAAATGAAAAAAATGGAATGAAAAATTAAAGTGAAAAATGAAAAGCGAGAGAACATTTTGGACATGCGGTCCAAGAAATGAAAGAAAAACAGGAAATGTCAAATGGCAAATGATACAATAAGGGAATAGAAAATGCAAGACAAAGGAGAAGTGCATTTTTCGAAGCGAACGCATGGAGCACAGTTCGATTTGGGAAATTATTTTTTCCATGCGGAAAACAGGTGCAGCAAACGACAGTTTTACCAACTTCCATCGAAATTCCTACGAAAATGCTCGCACTAAGCCGGTGAGAAACCGGAAGTTCTTCAAGTAAAACCCGTCGGCAAAAGCTATGAAAAATCCTTGCACTTTCGGAGTTTTCCCCGCATATGTGGCTGTAATTTCACTCATATTGATCGCGGTCAGAACTCGCGGTGACTCCAAGAGTGTTCTTGAAGGTGTTGCGGAGGTGGTGTTCTCGGAGGTTTACTCCGATGTTTTCGGAGGCACCCACCGGTCGGTCAGACCCAGCGATACTGTAGCTTTTTCAGCACGTCAAGATTTTCCGAAGAAATGCATGGAATGTTGGTGACACTGTATGAAAGTTATGCTTCTCTCTCATCTGATCAAGGAATGATCATCAAACCTTCCAGCCCAGCTGCACAAACATTTTCATCAATCATAGTTGGTTGGCGGACAGAATTAGGTGAGATAAATGGGAGCCATTCTGCTGCCACAAAGAGGTAAGCGTCGCCGTGATTTTTTATCCAAACACATCTGCGTCTGCGACATTTTCTAATGAATTCTATGGTCATCTTCGGCAAGAAATGTCTGTAAGTCACACTCCAAATCGAGATTGTTTTGAAACTTGTATCCTCCGACATGTAATACCTAACTTCAACAGTATCTAATTAATCAACGACCTTTACAGCCAGACATATCCATGAATACCGGCATGCAGTGGGCAACATGCAAGAGAGATGGGGCAATGCACATAAGCTGTTTCATGTCCGACCATCAACTGCTAGATAATGCATTCAACGCATGATTCTTATGATTGACTGCGCGTGTGCCACAATAATTTTCATTCATCGTTTGTGATACAAAAATGAACTTGAAGGTAACTAATAGGTCTGGGAAACGTGACCCTTTGGAAGCAGAAGGTTTAGATTGAAACGAGATCAGAGTTGTGAATTTGATTGACAGCAAAAAGAAGCTACTGTGAACGCAGTAGTCCGGAATACCTGAAATGAATAACTGAGCGGGAAAAACGTTTGCGTTGTCTCCTTTATATCCTGTGTGCCCTGTTGAAGCTCGTGCTGAATCGAACAACAATCGGCCGTATTCCCCATTGCAACTCACCCTCAGATTCAACACAATAGCCAATTCAACAGGCGGATTCATTTTTCAATGCAACAATGGAAAAGGAACAAGCGTTGTGCACAGATATGAAAATTTCGCAGCACAAATTTATCCTTTGAATTGGCAATTGAGCTGAACCTGAGCAGGGTGAGTTGCAATGGGGTTTTCGACCAAATGTCTTGCAAAGTGATTTTGACCAATGGCAGCTGCAAGTCTGTTTCGATGGCAAAAATCGCTGGTTTTGAACAGAATTTAAATGGTTGCTTTTAATTTCATTATTCGTGGCAAGAAGATGGTGATAATCTTTCTCTGTCAAAATACCAAAAGGGTTTTACCAGTCGATGTGCTGCGCCGATAGAAATTCAGGAAACGATTCATTTTCTTGTTTTATTAGTTCCTTAAAGGATTTTCCTCAAAGGAATCTTTTCCGAATTCCGATTTTCCGATTTCCAAAGAATCTTTTCAAATCGGAATCTTTTCCGATTCTTCCTTCGTTCCTCAGATGTGATGAATGAGATCATGAGATGCATGGGGCTTTTCATTTTTTGTTGCAATTCCCAGCTGCAATGCCGTCAGAACATGCTGTAATGTAATATGTTATCAAATGGTCAAACCAAAACCCTTCGACCAAAAACTAACACAGCGCAACACAATAAGTAAAAACTCTTTCGTTGATGATTGCCTATACCCTTTTGCATTTGCTGCTTCTCGGGTGAAGTTTTGCGCACGGATTTCCCACTTCCAAGACTGCTGGTCGTTGACAAATGCGCCTAACTATTTTACTGCTTATGCTACACACATCACAGCGAAATTTATAAATTGCCTACCCTTTTGCATTTGCTGCTCCTCGGGTGAATTTTTGCGCACGGATTTCCCCCTTCCCAGACTGCTCGTCGTTGACAAATGCGCCTAACTATTTTACTGCTTATGCTACACACATCACAGCGAAATTTATAAATTGCCTACCCTTTTGCATTTGCGGCTTCTCGGGTGAAGTTTTGCGCACGGATTTCCCCCTTCCCAGACTGCTCGTCGTTGACAAATGCGCCTAACTATTTTACTGCTTATGCTACACACATCACAGCGAAATTTATAAATTGCCTACCCTTTTGCTGCTTCTCGGGTGAAGTTTTGCGCACGGATTTCCCCCTTCCTAGACTGCTCGTCGTTGACAAATGCGCCTAACTATTTTACTGCTTATGCTACACACATCACAGCGAAATTTATAAATTGCCTACCCTTTTGCATTTGGCTGCTTCTCGGGTGAAGTTTTGCGCACGGATTTCCCCCTTCCCAGACTGCTCGTCGTTGACAAATGCGCCTAACTAATTTACTGCTTATGCAACACACATCACAGCGCAATTTATAAATTGCCTACCCTTTTGCATTGGCTGCTTCTCGGGTGAAGTTTTGCGCACGGATTTCCCCCTTCCCCAGACTGCTCGTCGTTGACAAATGCGCTTAACTATTTTATTGCTTATGCTACACACATCACAGCAAAATTTATAAATTGCCTACCCTTTTGCATTTGGCTGCTTCTCGGGTGAAGTTTTGCGCACGGATTTCCCCCTTCCCCAGACTGCTCGTCGTTGACAAATGCCCTTTAACAATTTTTTGTTATGCAACCAAATCCCACAAAGGGCAATTTAAAAGTACCCTTTTTGATTTTGGTTTCTGGGTAATTTTGCCAAATTTCCCCTTCCCAATTTCTCGCGTTGAAAATTCATTGAAAAAATTTTTTGTGAAATTCTTGCATCGTAAGAATTTCCCAACAAACTTTCTATATTGGATCCTTTTTGTGTTTGGTTTCGAATTGTTTTGGCCAAATTTCCTTTCACCGAATTTCTTGGCAGGGAATTGAAAAAATTCTTTAAATTTAAATTTAGGTTTCCTGAATCCCAAAGGCTTGGGTTCAACCGGTAAATTGAATTTCCCTATCGGAACAATTCTGGATTGGATGGTCTTTTCGTTGGCGTTTGATTTTTGGGAAATTTGGGTGGAAGCCTTTCCCAAGTTTTTGTGAGGGGAGGGGATTGAAAAAAATCTTTAACCCTTACCAACCTTTTTTCCAATAGAAAAACCAACCAAAATTGTTGGGTTGTCACAAACGAATAAATTGCCAAATTTTTTCGCCAATTTTGATTTCCTGGAACTTTTGAATTGGCGGCTGGAAACTTCCGGAGGATACAAATTTTGAGGGTGTTATAATGGAAATTTCCGCGGCTTCCGCTTGGGAAATTACCGATTGTTAAAACAAGGGCCTTGCATTTATGGTTTCGGACAAATGCCTTTTTCAAAACAATTAAAAAACCCATCTTTTCTTTTTGTTGGTTGCTACAAATTGCCTGGAAAATTTGCAAATTTTTTCTCGCCAATATTTTACTGGTTCCTGGCTCATTTCCTTGTTTAATTAGGACAGAAACCTTTGCGAAATTTCCCAAAAAGGGGTCCAAATAAAGGAATTTAAATTGTGAGAATTCAGAAAGCTTTTTCCATTTGGAAATTTCCTCAACCAAAGATTTGTTGGCCAAAGTCGAGTTGATTTGTTTGCGGAAAAGCTTCCATTAAAACAATTCAGTTTAAACCCATTTTTAACTTTGGGCCTTGTGGAAGTGTTCTTTAAGCCGGGTTTGGATAAATCCTTGGTGCCATTATCGGCGATTTGGAAACTTTATTCCAAGGAACCTTAAGGGTGGTTCCTGGCCATTTTCCAAGAAAACCTTTTTGCTTTTTTAAAGAAACCCATCACCCTTTAAAAAAAGAATTAAAACCTGTGTTTAGAGTTCGGGTAAGTTGGTTCTTTTTGGCTTTTTCGGTTAACCACCATTGCTTCCTAGATCCAAAAGGTCGAAAGGGTTGGGTTGTTCATGCCCGTGCTGCCGGGCGAATGTGCGGTGGTTTTTTCCGGTTGGTTGGTCGGTCGTCGGTTTACTTTTCCACTTGCCCCAAGCCGGCCGAAAAAAAAGGCAAAGGTTTGGGCTTTTCCGCTTTTTGTGCCTGCCGGGAAAAGGCTGAAGGTGTTAAAAGGCCAGCTCAACAAAGCCCACCCCTTTTTTTTCCCGAGTTCCCTGTTAAAAGGTTTACTTTCCAAGTGCTGGAAAAAATTCCAACGTGCCTTACAAAGGCCGAAGAAAAATTTTCACCCAGGTCCTTCCAAATTTCCCCTTTAATTTGTTTTTGGGAAGGAAAAAGGTGAATGGCTGGAATTGAAAAGGATTTTAAAAATCCTGCTAATGAGTTGATTTTTCGGGTTGGGGACCTACAAACAAACCTTCCCTTTTGATCCTTTAAGCCCGCATTTCTTTCAAACAGGCATTTGGTTCATTCCGGGAACGTTCACATTTTTCCTTTAAAAAAAAAAAAAAAAAAAAAAAAATTGAGAAATTGGAAAAACTTTTCAATTGCCCAAAAATTCCAAAATTCACCCATTGTCCATTTGTAAATTTTGGGGAATGGATGAAAACGTGATGCATGGATGAAAACGTGATGGATGAAAACTCCATGCATGGAGGATGATGTGATGATTTATCGAGAGTGTGGAGGACCAATGATCAAAACAAAACACTCTCATTTGTTGCATCTTGTTGAGAGCTCCGCATTTCTCAATACAGGCGATTTGTTCATTCCGGGAGGCTTGTTCACGGATTTCTTCCTGTTGAAAAGACGGGTCACGGGACTCAACACACCGCCTGCGAGACGAACAACTGGTGGCACAACCACAGACTGATTGATTGATAAAATTCATTATCAGATTGCCCACAACTTCGGGATGAATTAAAAAAAATTCTGTTGAAGTTGTGTTTTTGGCTGCGCAACGAAAATAAACTTTTATCAAAATGAAAGGTCCGCCGGGATTTTTCCCTTTTTGAAACTGGACGCATATTGGTCCACCGCAATAATGGGCCAATGGTCCAAAACAATTCCACACTACAACACTGACTCGACAAAAGTAGCATAATTGGGGCGCCAATTCGTTTGGCCCGTTAATGCCTTCCGCGGTTAACAGCTAACCGTCAAATTTGTTCCCAAATCTGCTCCAACAAGGAAGGATATCAATTTTATGTTAGTATTCAACATTCTTACTGCAGGGATTCATGTGATGTTGACACATGCAATGGCTAAAGAGATCCATAGTTATTTCATCGCAGGCAAATGTTATGGAACGGGACTGATGAATGATATTGATGACCATGGCAGCTGGATGTTGATGGATTTTGACACTGACGAAAAGGCATTCATTTCGTTTCCGATCCGGAAGATCATTCATTGGCCGAAGCTTTCAAAGCCGAAGATCATTTGTCCTGTCGTAAGATTTCGGTTCCCAGCGGCAGCCCTCTCAAATCTTGGAGAAGCAAGCATCATTGGCAACTCTTTCACCACGACCATGCACACGTCAACAACCAGCGAGCTTGGCTAAATAATTACGTGTTTCCTGCTAACAACATAGCAGCATTGGTCAACAAACACCAACGGGCAACGGCGATATTTAATCTCATCAACTGCAAAACAATACCGCGCACATCACGATACCTGCTTGTTATTTATTATCAAATTTGCAGACGTGATCGAAGCACCTGCGGAGTCGTGATCATACACTGTGTGTGCTGGTAAATACCTAATTTGAAATCAATTTTAAGCGCCAACAGTGATGAGTTGCACCGTGCACGCGATCCGCGACTGCAGTTTAGACAAATTAATGGTGCTTGTTGCCGGTGATTGGAACAAAGGATTGGGATTTGGATTAAAAACCTGAAGAAAACTATCAATTGGACCACTGCTTATTGCTAATTTGTTGTGTATTTGTCAAGCTCAGTCGATGGCATGAGCGAGTTTAGTTGCGAAAAGGATTTTCGGACATTTAGCCGCCGGACAAAATGCCCGGCTCCGACATAAACTTGCAAACCTGACCTAACCAACCCCAACCAAACCCAAGGCAGATGTCCGGCTCCCGAGAAAACAGGTTGGTCGCGGCACTCAAAACTCAGGCGCCCATTCAGACGTTAGTAAAAGACTCACAAAGGCTCAGGAGGTTGGGAGTACAGAGAAGATCACATCCAGCCAGCGATTTCAGTGCACAACGACTAACCTAACCATTGTTTGACCAGTTTGCATAAAAAATGTAAAAAAATAATTTCACCTTATTCCCAGCGGTTTAGCCATTACCTATACCATAAAATCTTTAAGTTAGTTCCAAAATATTTTAGATCGGTGTAAAGGATTTACATCTTAAAGTACGATTAGTTAATGTTATCTACTCTCCGAAGGCGGCGAGGGATGTTCGGTTCATGTTCGTAGAAATTTGCTGACTGGGTGTCAAAAATTCAACAATTCCATATGAGCTATCTGATACACTTTGCAAGATGACTCCTGCCCCCTAAATAAAGGTCTGTTTGACAAACGATGAATCACCAGTCACCTCAAATCTGTTTTCACACATTTCGAATTTTTTACACATGTGGAATAAATCACCACATCCAAAAATGGGAAGCGAAAGCTCAATAACGTCAGGAAGTCGTGGAAATTCTGTACAATCTGATCGCTTTAATTAACGCAGGTCGGCAGGTGTCTATGCATGAATGAAAGCCCTGTGGTCAAGGAGGTTCGAGAACATTTTTCGCCGTAGAAGCCTTCTGAAGCCTCCAGGTGACAGGTCAATGATCCGCGCTTAGTGCTTTAATGGCAGACTTGCAATAAAAACAAGCTCCGTATAAGCAAGCTGTTCCGGAAATCCAAATCGCCAAACGATGATCTTTTGGTGCCAATAGGTAAGCCATTCTGAACCCAGCAGTTCCATCATGGATTTATGCATGGATATACTGGTATGTCTACCCGCAAAAGTACCTATTAGGATAAACTGTTAATCTTACTGAATGGGGGTTTTCTAGAATTGCTCCATAAAACCGAGTCTTTGAATAGCTTGATTTTTTTTTATTGACCATTATGGATGCTAAGTTGGTGTCGTAGGTACCTCCTGAATGGCGATACAGGGAGTACAAGCAGCTATGAAACGGAGCAAAGACAGGACCCGATTGGGTTGAGAATTTGCTGAAATTGAAGTTTTCGGATAGAAAAACTTAAAAGCAATCGAACCCATGAATTTTATCAGGCATTTTTTGTGCAA
>JASGXE010016442.1:0-11829 GCA_030068105.1 Sinentomon sp. SZTP_YWyxl
CACTGAACCAGGAGTCCCGCAACGCTGCCGTACACACTCTTGCAGCGAGAAATGCAATTCAAATGGGAGTATGTTGACAGTCAACTTTATTCCTCTGGGCAAACATCTGGTCAGTGCTCAGTGCTGTCAGGTCAGTTTGTCAAAATATGCATCTTTCTGTGAGCTCTTATTTGTAAAGCCCCTCCTTGCCAACAACTCACTCCTGTCTGTACCAGATTCTGTTTCCAACGATCAGAAGAGGACTGCAGTTTGCATTGCGTATGCCAGATGGATTTTCCTGGAAAAGAAACATTCCTTTCGTGGATAAGAAACATTCGTTCTTTCTCCTTTTCAGTTCTGATTGAAAAAGGTTTGCATTAATTATTAAACACAGTCATAAATTGGGAAACCAGCATCAAAAACTGATCAACATTCAAACTGAGGGGGGGGTTTCAAACGGAGACAGAACCAAACACCTTCAATTCTTCCTGACAAAGTCACCCCTCTGCAAAAAAGCCAGAATGCACATCTCACACATGTGTAACAAAAACAGAGGGGCAGCTTTGTCAGATATCTGACCCTGTCTCGGCTTGAACCTCTTTAGTTGAAATGTTGTTTTGACTTCTGCAGTGACATCCCTCTGATTGTTTCTTACATGCAACCCTTTTCAATTATGAATTCCTCTCGTGGTCTATCTGGTTCCAGAATTTTCAGGTTCGAATTTCTACTCCAGCTTCCCTCTTCTGTGGCAACCAGTGCAGAAGTGTGAGGGGGACAGACAGAAACGAAGTTGCGATCATCAGCTGGGCCTAAGCATCCCAAGCCCTGGTGGAGCGACTTTCACAGACGCCGACCGGACCTTGCCTTGCGCCAGGGCCACACGTGGTATCCCGGTCCTTGGATTCCCGTTTCTTGGATGGACATGGTAATGGCAATTACAGCATCAGAGTTTGCATTTTTAACGCAATGAAAGCTCAGGTTAGGTCAGGTTGGGTTAGGTCAGGTTGAGCTGGCATTTTGTTTTGAAGCCGCATTTTCGCTCGCTGAAATGACCAATACCATTTTATCCAAGAAACGGGCTAGCGCCGGCACCACGCGATCTACAACCCATGCGTCGGCGGAGTTAAATACGACAGAAATGAAGTTGTGATTGCTGGAAGGTTGGGTTAGGTTGGATTAGGTCAGGTTGAGCTGGCATTTTGTTTTGAAGCCGCATTTTCGCTCGCTGAAATGACCAATACCATTTTATCCAAGAAACGGGCTAGCGCCGGCACCACGCGATCTACAACCCATGCGTCGGCGGAGTTAAATACGACAGAAATGAAGTTGTGATTGCTGGAAAATTTGAACAGCCATGCCACTCACTTTTTTGCTCATCAGTCATATGCAAGTACCTGTAACCTTGGACAATCGCTCTCTCAACACTTATCAGTCAACACTTATCAGTACGGTCGATCGACCACTGCTTTTGCAGTTTTTCTCCAAGTTTTAAGAGGAAAAAACATACACTTGCGTCAAAACTAATTGTATTTCGGACCTTTATTTGAATCAGTTCAGTTACGTATGCCTTAACAAAAAGGAGAGGGAGAGAAAAAGATTACCGTGACTGTAAAGAAAGAGGTGAAAAAGATATGGTGTGTGATTGAAAGATTGGCAAAATGCTGTGACAACAAACAACCAAAACTCGACAATAACATTATCAGAGAAGACACGCATCGATTTAAAAAACAGCTGTCGGCTCATGTTCAGAGCCATTTCAGCAACGGGCAAATCAAGCGACCAAAAGCACTCAAGACAAGTTAAGAAAGGATTATCTAGGCCTTCACTCAAGTCAAGAAAGGGATCCCTAATATCTCACTCGTCTAGAAAGAAATCCCTAGACCCTCACGAATGTCAAGAAAGGAATCCTTAAGCTCTCACTAAGTCAAAAAAGAGATCCCAGTCAAATAAGGGGTCCCTAAGCCCACGCTCAATTCAAAAATGGGATCCCTACGCCCTGACTCGTCAAAAAGGGATCCCTGCACCCTCACTCAAGTCAAAAAAGGGATCCCTACACCCTCACCAAGTCATAGAGGGATGCCCACGACCTCCAGTCAAGAAAAGGAATTCCTGACCCCACAAGTCCTGATAGGGATTTCTAAACCCTCACTCGATAGGGATTCCTAAGCTCTCACTCACTCACGCCAAGAAAGGGATCCCAATCAAGCACTCAAGTTCAGAAAAGCATGCCAAAAGAATAATTTTAAACTGTTTGCTTTGCATTACATATTTCATCATCACATTCATCTTTTTGTTTGCAAGCAGCTGTAAAACTTCCAAAGGGAATTTCTGGATCCTGGAATGGAAATCCAAGGGCATCAAAATGATTTCTCCCCAACTAGTTCTAGTTATCCAGCTAGCCGAAGCTCTTGTGAGCCATACGGTGACTGTGGCAGCAAAATAAAATGTGCAACCGACAGAAAGGACACAATTGCCACAGATCGGCCAGCCAGAACAGAAAAGAAATGGGAACACTCGTCACGTTAGAACGTCTCTGCCAAAACCCTGCAAGAGAGTCGATCCTGGGTCCCTTCACTCAAAATGATTTCTACCTCACTCCCAAGAAAAGCAGTAACTGGCCTTGTGCTTGCTCATGCTGCATGGTTGGTGTCACTGTCAACCCTCATGCAACAGGTAGAAATAAGGCCGAGACGCACTGCATCCCATCAGGACATGGCCAGAAGTGCTCATGGAAAGTCTTGTCGAGCATTTTTTGTGATGAGTGGCTTACGTTAGCAGAAGAGTAGGTGTGAATTTAAAAATGATATGGTTTAATTTTTCGCAATTTATAAATGGCTCAAGATTTTCCGCAAATTTTATCATCTGAAATTCATGATGGCTTGCCTCATCAGCACAGCACATATTCAAGGTATCATTCAAATAAGTAGGATGCACACCATACGTATTCTTCTGCCTGCTCTCTATGGCCATGTAAAAATAGCAGCTTTCTGCACTAGCCTGCAGAAGCAATTCCCAACTGCTGAAAGGTGGATTCGAAGACACGGATGCAATTCCCAACTGCAATAGGGTAGATTTGGATAGGCAAGGATGACAAAGTGGATCCCTCCTGAATGATGCAAACCCTGTTACCCACCAATCCTGTGAGTTTCAGCAAATGGGGAGATGTAATTTTAGCAATTTCGACTCACAAAAATGCCACATCGCAACGGCATTTTTATTCAACCAGTTTTCAAACCGAATTTGGCAGTCATGTGTTGGATTGTGCATTTGCCTGAACTGATGATGATTCAGCGTGTTGCTGAAACGTACGTATATAAGCATCCAAAAACCAATGATGATTCCTGAAATTGATTGCCGAAAAAGGTACCCACGAGCTAAAACTTTCTTCCTCTGGACCCTTCTGACAAAGTCATTTAAAGCTTTTTGAAGCTTTTTTGCAAAGAACAGGCACAACAATAATACTTACCTATGTGACTGTACCAATCCACTTTTCTTCTAGTGGCCGTGTTAGAGCACAGTCACCCAATGAAAAAAAGAAATGCTGCCTTTTTGGAACGGTCTCAAAATTAGCCCAAAAATGCATGTGGATACAGTTTAAGTAACACCCCCTTGCAAATGCCTATGCCCATCAGAGAGGCAGGTTTACCACATATGCCACCAAAGAGGAATGACAAAACTAGGGGCACATTATTCATTTTTATCAGGAACATCTGCCATGATGACCAAAATAAAATCTTCGGACATATATGCTCAATCAACAGATGAACTTTTTATCAGCGTCTGCATGCGGATACGCGAACTTTGGGTATGTTTAACTGGGCTTATTGGCGGATATCGAGGAGTAGGTCGGCAACAAACATTTGATTTCATCAAATGCTGAATTTTACACAGTCAAACTCACTCATATGCCAACCACAAGTGGACAAGTGTTGGAGAGAGTTTCGCAGTAGAAGATACCGGCGGAGTTTGCTCAAAACATCAGACAAGAGTCATCAAAAGTGAATTAACAACGAAGTGAGTCACAACACCCCCATGAAATGAAAAATAAATCAACTTAAATAACAAAGAGGGCCAAGAGAAAAGTGTGGAAATCAATCAATCAATCAATGTGCCAACTATAGGCCAACCGAAAAAGATAAAACCCAGCGAGAAAAATTAAAGAACGCAATGTCTGAATACAAATAAAGGTTCCAAGAATAATTTGAAAAGTTCCAAAATACAACAGTTTCAATATTTATTAATTTTTTTTCGCATTTTTCAGCATTTATTACCAAATGGCTTTCACAAAGGCTTCCACAGTCGTGAGGAAAGTAACAGAGATGATAAATCATTCCTTTCAGTGCTGTTTCCGTCTGAACGAACAACCTGCGGGAAGTGGGAGAGAGAATAAAGAAAACAATTAGATAACCAAAAAAACACTGCGGGAAGTGGGATTAGAAAACGACAAAACCAAAGTCAAATGCCATCTTGATCTTTAACAAGTCTCAAACAAATTTTAACAAATGCAAATTGAGTTTCCAGGCCAAATGGGCAAAACAGGCCAGATTAGGAAGAGAAGCTTCCAAGTGAATCAGTCAGCAGGAAGGTACCTAATTGAACTTAAGTCGCTTGAAAATGTCCATATCAAACATGGCATTTGCCCCAGGACTCTTCACCCCCCCCCCCCCGAGATTGTACTGCAAAGCGGCAGGAATTCTGTTCCTTGATGCATGAGTTTTTTCAGATCTCCCGTTTTATCCAAAATCTCCATTTTGGATTCACAATGGTCAGACTCTTAAGCTCAGGAAACATCTAAAAGTAATACATTGGTCTGTTTCTTAAAACGTGACTTGTCTGAGTCTAGACTTGAGTCATTCCTGTTTTGTGCTATTGTTGGGAAGGCACACACGGCAGCCAGTGCGATGCCTTCCCAACAATAGCACAAAACAGAAAGAAACAGCACCGAATATTGTTCAATCCGAGTGAGTTTTGTCATAACATTGTTTCGCTGAAATTTTTGTTGGAGTTTCGGAGAAGTAAGGCAAAGTTTAAATTCAAATTTTTTTTTATTTTAAAACCCCCGTTTATGCGAACGGTATAGGTCCTCGCTGGGGGAGGTAGGGGGAAAACCCGGTCCGTGAGCACCAGATAAAAAACCCCATCCTTACAGCCCATAAGAGCTGCATACCAAATAAAGAGAGGATGTGGAAGGAAGTCTTCTGGGAGAACCTTTTACCACATCCTCTCATCTGGCTTCTGCCACAAAAAAGAGGCACTGCCACTGCCGTAGCTAATGCCACTGCCATTTTCAATAAATCCGAATGTGCTCTGCTCTTGAAACGTTTCATTGCGAATGCAGTTTATGCACGCTGACTGTTGTTTTGTCCTTGTTCATACTCAAAAATTTGTTCTGTTCAAGTTTCATTTTTACAATTGGCTTTTTAGTACAAATGCCATTTTCAGGGTATGATTTGCGGTAGGGTATGGGGCACTATCCCCAGTGAAATAACATTTCATATAAAATGCGCATTTCATGGAGTAAATATGGCTATTTACTCCTCACAGTTGAGGTTTATCGCCCCCAGTTGATTTTCGCAAATCATGCACTGGTCATTTTGTCCAAATGCCGTTCAATTTGTATGGGATTTGGATCTGCAATTTTCGTTCGTGCCGAATGACACAGTTTCTGAAAGTTAACAGGATGTGGTAGATTCCCAGGAGACAAGAGCATCCATCACGTGATGCACTATTGCACTGACCAGAGTAGTGGCCGTATTCCACATTGCAAATTACCCTCAGTTTTAACTGAATAGCCGATTCAACGGACTATTCAACAGATTGCATCTTTCCAATGCAATTATGAAAAAGGAAAAAGCGTTGGGCATAGAAATGAAATTTTTGCAACACAAATCTATCCAATGAATTGGTTATTGAGTTGAACCTGAGGGCAAATTGCAATGGGGAATATGGCCATAGGTTTGCCTGTGTCACTGTTGCTTCAGTTCAAAGCAAAGCTGACTCATGCAGCAAACTATTCCACCTGAAATGCAGTGCAAAAATGACTCAGTGGCACGAGTATCTGAGGATACTAGAGAACGAGTAAAAGAGTGGGCTGCAGATGTAAGTTCAGAAAGCTTAGCACAAAGATAAGATCATTTTCACGATGGTGCCAAAATGCGTGAAATCCTTAATCTACGAGCAGCCACTTTGGAAGACGTCATTATGCGGTACTGTTTCTGAGAAGGGCCCACATTTGGCCGATTTCCAAAACGAAGATAATCCTCGGATCGCGCAGATCGGCGGATTAAGCCGCGACAGACAAAAATCTGTCCGATCTGATTTTTTTCAGGTCATCTGTCCAAAACAGATTGTCACTCGGAAACAATGGGCAATGACAAATGCTCCAATGTTCTCCTTTGCACATTATTGGGAGTGACAAACACTTTGGATAGACGATCTGAAAAAGCCTGCCGACAAAAATCTGTCCATTCTGACGCGGCTTTAGACGTGCAGTTGTCTGGATTTCCACAGGAATGCGATGCGGTGAGCCGAGGAAAGCCAGACAACTGCACGTAAAATCTGCCGATCTGCACGATCCAAGGATTATCTTCGTTTTGGAAATCGGCCGATTGTCGTGTGAATTTCTGACTTAGGCAGTAAAAAAATAAACTACCTCGGTGAGGTAGCGCTTCCCCCGTGATCTCTGCTGATATGACAGGGGGATGTATTTGTTCCCCAACTGTCAACTGTTTCGCAAACTGTCAATCGATTTGGCTCAATACAACTATGTGGGCTTGCTGTTCCCATGAGAAGAGGCTTTCTCTGCACAAAGTTTCAGCATTCTGGAATTGTTAGGTATTGCTTGCAGAGCAATTCAAGAAACACAACTGAAATGTGGCTCTGACTTTACGCAAGTCCTCTGGTGAATTAGTATCCACAATTCATATGAAACACGCTTCCTGGTAAAAAATCACCAGAAATTGAGTGACAAGGACAGATTTTACAATACCATGCTCATTGTTGCCATCCAAGCCATGACAAAAACCACGGCTTGGTTGGAGCATAGCAGGATATCCAGCAACAACAGAGCAAAACATTATAGGAATAGGTGTAGGGAAAAGGTCACCAAAAAAAAAAAACATTAAATATACCCAGGAAAAAGAAGGAATTTATCATTTTTCTCATGGAAGTGAGAGTAAAACAAATTCAAACGATGGCACAGTCTGTCATGAAAAATGAAAATCAACATAACTGATGTTTTCGTTGCTTCGCGAACAATGCCCTTAAAATTTAAACGATACATTCCTCTCCATGAGTTTTCAATCATTTTTCCCAGGCATTATGATTTGGTACATTTTATTATTACGATTGTCGATTACCCATTTCCAAAATTTGGCAAAGTTTGAATTCTGCTGCACCCAACTTTTCTTGACAGCAAAGAATTGAAGTATGTGCACCACGAACGGGTTCAATTAAATTTACTATGTCGAATTTGAACACGCCTTGTCCGTTCGTAGAGTCGAACTCTATGAACGGACAATGCGTATCAAATTCGACATGGTATATTTAATTAAGCAACTGGACACTTTAAAAGTAACTGGAAAATATTTTTATGCATGCCCTAAATTGTCATTCAGCATTTTTTCGTGCAACATTGTCAATTATTGTACACAGCAGAAAAAAAAATTGAGAAAACTTGATGCTCAGGCGACAGGGCAGCTCACCCAAGTGCAAGAATGCATACAGAAATGAGAAAGAAAAAATGTCTACAATAAACAGACTGACGGAGTTGGATTTTGCTCTTGAAATGCTGTCTGTGCTAATAGCGATCGAATCCTTTAGGTGAGATTGTTAATCTTAATCTTAAGTTTGTTTTGTGGCACAACTGTGGAGCACTGACCTCTTCAAATAACAATGCTCTCTGCAAGTTTCACAAACCATTCAATACTATTTTTTTACTTGCGTTGGGGAAGCCAAAAGAACATGAAGGAATTTAGAAGACTTTATTCAAGACCCAAACTTAAGTTTAAGACCAGTCTCAGGCCCAACTTAACCCATTGAACCCGAAGCAATGACTCACTCCATGCACCGAAGTTCCGCTCCACACCCGAAATATGGACTGTAGACATTTACTTTACAAAATTCGGCCTCCATAGGTATCCGAAACACGGACTCAGTAGGTGCGTTTCAGGAAAGCTTCAAGCATGGCTTCAATGCGATTTCTCTACTAATTCCAGCTGTCGGGGTGAGTTCTATTCTAAAAATTTCGGTAGACGACATTTCAACGATTGTTTTGCTTCATCGCGATCGGAAAATATTTGGCAACGTGGCAGTTTTTTGAAAATTGGCTTATCCTCAATCCGAGACCGCAAAAAGTGGTTGCAATGCAAATGGTGGCTTCTGAAGTTTTGGTGCATCCTCTCGTCGAGGCTTGCCGTTTTTGCCACTTTAGTGCTGATTTTGTCAGGAAATTTGAATTCTGATGTTTTTTCCAACAGGTTTTGTTATTTCTTTGAATTCTGGCTAAATCCTGGCATTTTTCAACGACCCGCGACCACGAAAAGTGGTTGCAATGCAAAATGACGGCTCCTGCACTTTTGGTGTTTCCTCGTTTTAGCTTCTGAAATAAATCTACCGCACAGCCCGTTAGGACGTGTATTGCACACCCGAAAAATAAAAAAAAAAAAAACGAATGTGCTCCACTCAGTCGACAGACATCTAGCACACTTCTGGACAAACAATTCACAGTATTTCCGGCTGTTGTAGGCAAATGGTATAAGATCGGGAACAAAGGAAAGAACTTGCCTCATTTCAAGCCTTGTTTCGCTGCGATCGGTGCAAATTTGGTGGAATTGTTGTTCGCGGAAGTTCAGCACAGAAAAATCAGCATCCGCGGCATCAGTCGCCATTTTATTTCTGAATAGAAATTTGTGCTGGTATTTTTTTTTACAATATTTTGTGGATGATTTGGAAGTTATCGCTGCCGATGCCAATAATTCTGCAAGTTCTGATGACATTGCCAGTGGTTGAAGTGCAATATCTGATATGTGAGAGTTCGCGAATAATTTGAAGATGAAAATTATGTGCTGTGGATATACCTGTTTGGAATTTGAAAAAAAATGTTTTGTTGTTGAAAAACTGCGACCGGGTGAACCGGCATTGAAGGGGGCATAATTAGCATTGAAAATAAATTACGGCTCGGTGAAATGCATTAAAAAGCAAAAATTCATGCTCGAGGGGTCAAAATTTTAAGATAAATCTGTGAGGTAAGTAGGTATCCACATTTAAAAGATGAGTTCGGTTCTTGAATGAGGCCATTTGGAAGAACAATTCGGCCACAAGGGAATTCAGATAGATAGATAAGTAGACAGGTAACAAACCTTCCGTAAGCCTCGCCCTTCCACCTGTTGGATTACACAATATCGTCGTACACCCTGCACACAAAACAACTGTCTGAGCATGGCTGAAAACTGTCGTAATCTTGTAACAACCTGTAAATATATGAGAAATATAGGAATACCGAAAATTAGATAACGAATTATGTACCTACATTGACATGTACCTACATACAGGGTGTTTCTGAAATAGTTGGCCATACTTCGTTTTCCACATCGTTGTGACATTCTGAACAAAAAATGTAAGTGACTTTTTTTTGTCGTCCGATGACTTCTGGGGGTACTCACCTAAAAAAAAATACGGGACCACATACCATTGCTGATGAAGCCAGTGCTAAACATTATTTGCAGGGATGGCAAAGAATGCATTCTCTGCCTCTCAGAATGCATTCTTTACCATCTCTGCATGTGTTGTTTAGCATTTGCTTCGTTTTATAGGTGCTCTTTAGTGACCTCATTGTGATGTCGTGAATCGCAATGTGTGGCCCCATGTTTTTTTTTTGTTCAGAATGGAACCAAGATGCGGAAATCGAAGTATGGCCAACTATTTCAGAAACACCCTGTACAGCTCAGCAAGTATTGACAATCTGTGACCTACCTTGGCCCATGATAAGAAAATTTTTGCATTAATTCTCTGCTGTTCAAGATGAATGCCTCCAAAAATCTACACCTCCAGCTGCGGAGAGCAGGACCTGGGGGATTTTGACTTGGGAGTGAAGTTCAGGGGAAAAATCCCGATTCCTACAGGCCCTTCTCCCACCATAATACCTAAATTTACATTTTAAATGGTGTCAAATCAATAAAAAAAAAAAAAAAAAATGGAGAAAACTGACAACATATCGCAATCCTTTGCAGTTCGTTTCTCTGCGTTGCTCTCAAGGAAGGAAAACACTTTGGGTTCAAAATCAAATTTACATGCGGAATGAGTTTATGTGAAGTCAAGGTCATGTTGATGCAAAAGCAGGACTGCCGCAAGGCAGATGTTATAACAGATTTCGGAACACACCAAGGCCGAGGATTTGGTCCTCTGCAGCAGTGGATGGCCTCGATCAGTTGATGTCCACTGCTACCTCACCAACACCTCAGCCATAAACAAGCACAAATGATCTTACCAACATTGCATGGGTATGCAGCAACACCTCACAATTGAGAGGAACCCGCTCTCATATTAAAGGCAGCTGCAACCCAACCAACAGGTCGGCTGCTATTTAGTACAGCACATAGCAAGGCAGATGATGTTGAATGGAAAACCCCAGCCTTCGCCTGCATGTGTTCGGCATTAGTGTGGTAACATCAGCCTTGTGGTGGCAGTACTGCTTTTCCATTTAAATCATCTGCTTTGCCAGGACTAAAATCAGCCAATCCGCTTGGTGGGGTTGCAGCTGCATTTCAAGAGATAGAGGGGTTCCTCTTATGTGTTGCTGCATACCCTTGGAATATTGGTAAGTTCTTTGTGTTCATTTGTGCTGAGGTATTGATGAGGTCGTTCAGTGGTCATTCAACTGATGAATCCAGCCACTGCTACCTACCACAGACGAAACCTCAACCTGTGTGTTCAGGTAAAAGTTTTTTCCTTTTCTTTTCTTTTTTGCATTTTCTAAAAAGACTTTTACCTGTTAGGTAAAAATCAAATGACAGAAAATAAAAATTAATTCATTTGAAAGGCACAACAGAGAATGAGGAATTACATTGCTTCCCAATGAAAAATGAAATGGATGCGATTTTTTAAACCCCTTCCCCCACATCTTTGCCCCTGCAGACCCAACATGCTACCAGGGGATAGGAACTAATCCAGGTAAGTCCCCATCCAATGCTCACGAATCGCATCCAGGTGTGATTGTGTTCCTCACAAAATTCTTATTCAGATCATTGAAAACAGCAATAGACAATGATCATCACTTTTGTCCCCATGAAAAAAAAAATCGGAAAAAATCTGGCTCCAAGGGTCAACATTCAACTGTTGCAAACTATCACAAAACAAGTTGCGATTGTTCTGTCTGCTGGCAGCATCAATTTTTTGTGATCCCACTCCAATTCATGGTTGGAATGCTCGGATGGAATTCAGAACTCCTGCAACAACAAACAACAAACTGGTCGAAAACTGCCAATTCAGAGAAGAAGTAAAACGGAAAAATTCCTCATTGCAACTCAACCCAGAGGTTCATGTCAAAAAGCTTCCAAGGAGCACTTTGGGAAGCTATGCGCCTGAATCGGAACAACCAAAATGACTGAGTTAGTGAGTTTGCAGTCTGTGGAACTGACAATCTGCGTACGAACGACGGCGTTGTCCATGCAGCAGGTCTATAGATTTTACTACCAGATCCTAAAAAACAACTAAGTAGAAGCAGGACTCGTCATCTTAAATGTCACAGAATGCAGGAACGGGACAATGATGAGAAAAATAATTCCCCAATGAGAAATGCCCCCCAATGGATATCTTACTTGCCCCCTGGCAAGCACCGGCCCTCCAATGACT
>JASGXE010016443.1:0-10490 GCA_030068105.1 Sinentomon sp. SZTP_YWyxl
TTGAATTGGCTATTGGGCTGAACCGGAGTGTGAGTTGTCGGCAGTTGGTTTTGTCGCAGAGGATCACCGATTACAATAAGAAAACAGACGAATGTTAAAAGTAACATTGTAGACCCTGTGTTGCATACGTCATTCCCCATTACAATTCACCAGAACAGCTGTTGTTGTGAATTGACTTCGACATATGGATTCGGTATGCGAGTGGGTGACTCGAACATGTGTTGGTAAACGATGATTGGCTTGGAGTTGTCCTGGAACGAGCGATGTGAGCCTGATTGAACGCCATTGGGATTGAAAAGAATTTTTGTTCGTTTTTTTTTTCAAATTTCAGAAGTGAAATCGAAAATTTGCAACACAAAACGGAGGTTTTATTCCAGTTAATTTGTCGGGAAAATGCCATCAAATTGGGAACATCGGAATACCAATGAGTGTGTTTAATCTGAAAAGTGTGAGAGGACGTAAAAGAAATTCGAAGGATTCTACTTGATTCGTGGAAATGATAGATTCGAGGGAACCTATTGGATTGATGGGAGTGAGAAATTCGTATGAATCTGTAGATTGGTAGTGTTGAAAAATCGAAAGGAATCCTTGAATTGGTGGCATTCAAAGGAATGCATGCATTGGATTGGTCGCATTGAGAAATTCGAAGGAATCTATCATTTGGTAGCAGCGAGAAATTCGAAGGAATCCATTGAATTGGTGGCAGTGAAAAAATCGAAGGAATCCAGTGAATTGGTGGCAGTGATATATTCAAAATAGTCTCTACAGAATTGTTCACAGTGAGAAATTCGAAGGATTCTAGTGAATTGGTGACTTCTGGTGAATTCAAAGAAATCCGTGGAATCTATTGAATGGGCCGTGGAAAATTCAAAGGAGTCTACACAATTGGTCGCAGTGAGAAATTTGAAGGAATCCACTGAACTGGTGGCAGTTAGACATTTAAAGGAATCCGCTGGATTGGTCGCAGTGAAAACTCCGAAGGATCCATTGAATTCGTGACAGTGAAAAATTCAAAAGACTTTAACGGATCGGTGGCACTGAGAAATCAAATCAATCCTTGGATTGTTGGCTGTGCGAAATTCAAAGCAATCCATTTGTTTGGTAGCAGTGAGATATGCAAAAGAATCTATTGGAATGGTGGAAATGAGGAAATCAAAGGAATCACAGATTGGTTTTAGCGAGAAAACAATTAAATCACTTGATCGGTCATTTTTTTGCAAGTATACATCAGGTGTGTGGCGAATTGCAATCAGCAATTGACTGCCAATTGTCACTAGCGGCTGGAGCTCGTAAGCTCCTAATTTGTCGAAAAGCATGTTAAACTCAACTTACCCAACCTAACCTCACTCAACCTAACCTAACCAACCTGACCTTCTAACCTAACCCTAAAGCTAACCTAACCTATCCTAACCTAACCAACCTAACGAATCCAAACAACCAATCCAAACCAACAGGGCCAAAATTACATTAGGAGCTTTCGAGCACCAGCCGTTTCTCAATTGTCCTGCCAGTATGTTTGCATTCTCATTGCTGCAAGCGCATTCCTGAAAGCGTAATTTATTCTGAACTATTTAAAACAAAAGCCATTTTACACACAATACAACCTATCCACTTTTTTACTATACAACCTGTCCACTTTTTTACTATATTTACAAAACCTATCGACTTTCTTTTCTTTTACAACCAATCCACTTTTTACTAGACAACCTATCCACGTTTTTACTCTACAACCTATCGACTGTTTTTATTATACAACCTTCCACTTTTTTACATCCAACCTATATCCACTTTTTCCTGCAACGTATCCACGTTTTCACAATACAACCTGTCGATGTTTTTACAAAACAACCTATCTACTTTTTACTACAGCCCATCCACGTTTTCACAATATAACCTGTCGACTTTTTTTGTAAAACAACCTATCTAATTTTTACTGCAACCAATCCACGTTTTCACAATACAACCTATCCACTTTTTCACAAACAACCTATCCACAAAAACCTATCGACATTTAGGCGCTGCATGGTCCAATTGGAGATGTCCATCGGTGTTATCTTAGTTTCAATCTTTCAAGATTTCGCTCGGCGACCGCTGCAGTGTTATTTCAGCATAGCGTTCCTGGTCATCGGATACTCATTGCTCGATATTTTAATTCAGTTCAAGTGGACCGCTTTTATCCTGATACATGGTCTGATTGCGTTGCAAGTCCTGCCAAAATGGCAGGTCAATCTTATCGATGCGAAGGGAAAGGTGGTTCTGATAACGGGTAAGTTTCATTTTGTGGATTTGGGATTCGAACGGGTGGTTTAAAGCAATCAGATGCCAAGGAAAACATGCGGGAGAAATTTGCGTCTAAACGGCCGCAACTGCGGTGGCAAATTGAAACTCATTTTGGAGACAAAAGTGCACCCAAATGGCGAAAAATGGGTTAGAGTTTACATGCACTGCCACACCTGCCACCGCAATCGAGTTGAGATTTGAAGCCGACCATTTCCGACATCTTCCTCCAAACGAAAATGGCTGCAAATTGCCAGAACATAAATTCGCTGCGGATGTACCCTGCACTAAACGAGATATGGGGTCATTTGGGTAACAGTTCCAAAGACCTGACCACATGTGAAGAGACCAAGTTCTCGGACGTGATTTACTGTTAATCGGCGTAGAGCAAGTAGATGACTGACAACAGAAATAGGCGGACGCCAAGCGGTAGGTTGTGGACCAGTGTACAACAATAGACGGTTTAGGATTGGCCGGGTGTGTCAGGTTTGGTTAGCTTTAATTGAGAAGAAACGAAAATAAACCGAACGTCCGCGAATTTGGCCTGACAGGTCTTTGGAACTGTTCCCGTGTTTCTGGTCGAGAGGGACCTCTAGCTTGATGACCTTTGAAAAAAAATAGCGCGGTTTGTCGGCGTGCAACGATGAATCTCATTTTGAACGGATGCTTATTTTTTATGATTTTTTTTTGTTTTCATTTTTATTTTTAATTCGATTTTCATTTGTTTTTATTTCGATTTTTATTTTTTGGGTTTGTTGAAGTCCCAACGCTTTTTAAATTCCAACAAACGTTTCTGCAGACACAATGGACTTCCAATATTGCAACGTACCCCTATGCGGAACTTATCAGAAGTCCTCGAACATAGACGATATTTTAAAGTACTGGTTAGCACAGGGGCCATCTAATTTCGACAAGGCTTGGTGCAACTTCACGCCTCACACGAGTGTCATGATGTTTTGCGGCGCATGCTGCCATTTGTTCGAAGACTTTTGACAAGGAGTGTATGTCTTTTCGAACAATGGGCGCGGATCGTACCGCCAGAGGGCGCTGAAAGACGCGGGAAAGACGAATCATAACATCACCGGCCGCAGCCGAAGCCCTTTCAAAGTTAAAAAGTATCATGTTGAAATATGGCCTTTCTGCAGGTTGCGACAGCGGCTTTGGCTTCGAAGCAGCGAAAATGTTCTCAAAATTGGGGATGGAGGTGATTGCAACTGTCCTGGCTCCGGATAGTCCGTCATCAGATGTTCTGAGGTCAAGTGGGGTGCACGTGATCAAAGTGGATGTGACCTCAAACGATGATATCGGCAGGTGTTTTCAAGAAGTCGAGAAGATAGTTGGCGATAAGGGTATGGTATGAGGGTTCATGGTTAGTTATGAACCGTCATGGATCGGATAGATGTGTTTACGCAGTGCTGATGGAGAGCGAGGGAACCCAGCGCGATCGGGGCCTGAAAAAAAACCCCCGTCTTTTGGAGCTCCTATCCGAACGAAAAAATCCTTGATGGAGGGTTATCTGTCCATAAGAAAATTGTCGATGGTCTGTCCACATCTCCACACGCTTGTCCGTTAAAGAGTTACGAGGAGGAAATTGCATTTATTCAATTATTTAATTTAAGTAACAAACTTCAATAATTTTTTGTCAAAATTCAGCAAAATCTTAGTCTTCAAAATTTAGGCTAATTTCTGGTCTAAAAATTTCTGGTAATTTCTAGTAATTTCTAGTAATTTCTAGTCAAAAGTCTAAAAAAAGTTCGACTTCCATCAGCAAAGGCACTCCGCAAGACTTAAGCTTTAACAATTACGGTGTAAGTTCGGCACCTTCATTTCAACTGCAAAATGAAGGAAACAGTAAAATTGGCAAAATGATTAAATGGATATGCAAACGCTTCACATTTATGGCCATGTGCAAAAAACCAACGTTGTTCTTTAAGAAATTTTCCAAACCACTTTAAACCCATGGTCACGCTGGTGCTGAAATTGGAGCCTGCACGAAGACGACTGTAAACCCAGGAAGAGAAATTCTGTCAACATTGGCCACTGACCTGAATATTCCTGATTCGATAACTTTTTCCGCCTCACTATTTCACGGCAAACACATGTGCACGAAAAGTCGAAAAGGTCAAATATTTCCAGTTTGCCTTGGTATTCGCAAAATACTCGAAATTCATAGTGCCATCATTTTGGTTCCAATTCCAATGCCTAGGTCTGTGGTCGCTGGTGAACAACGCCGGGATCGGTGTGTTCGGCGAATTCGAGCTCTGTCCGCCTCCAATTGCCGAGAAGACCATCGATGTTAACCTGACCGGAATGATCAGGATGACCCAGAAGATGCTCAGATTGGTCCGCAGGGCAAAGGGACGAATTGTGTTCGTTTCCAGCATCGCAAGTAAGCGACCCGACCGCTGGTTGATCGTTTAGCATTGCCGCTTACGTCATGCCGGGCAAAACGGGACAAAGATATGTGCACTTGTGATAACCGGGACAAAGACATGCGAGCATGTCGGGCAAAATGGGACAATGGTCGGGCAAAACGGGACAAAGATATTCGATTCTGTCGGGCAAAACGGGACAAAAATATATGTGTCTCGGGAAACCCGGGTCAAAGGTATACGAGCATGTCGGGCAAAACGGGATAATGAATATGTCGGGCAAAACGGGACAAAGATATTCGAGTCTGTCGGGCAAAACGGGAAAAAGATATACGAGTGTGTCGGGCAAAAGGAGACACATAAGATAAACGTACGAGTTTGTCCCAACAAGCCGTATAACAGAAACTGCAAGCCTTTGGCAACAGTCCCCCTGTGTAGAGATCAAAGTGTAATCCGACACAGTCGAATTTCACAATGACCAAGTGGCTTATTGACCAAGTTCTTTTCTAATCCATCGAGCAATCGTTTTTCCTGCGATTACTCAACGAAGTTGAAAAGATTAAGTGGCATGGATGGGGAATAAGGAAAAAACCAATTTCAAACTCGTATTTACGCACCACGGCGACAAGATGACACGTTTACTTTTGATTTTAAATCTCATATTTAGTCACAGGGAATTTTTTTTATTGCCAACCTATCTCTTCGAATGAAATTGCCCTCATGGCCTGACTTAGAATTTCAAGCCAGGAAAGTTTAATGCCCATAATAAATGAATGACGACCTTCATGACTCAAATCCATTGCATTGTTTTTGAACAATCGCTGCCAAATTGTTCTTCGCCGGGTTGACAAAAATTTATGCTGCGCCACTGCATGCAGTCCCGCCTCATTTATTGCAACATTGTATTAGGTTTCGATTTTTCCGTATTCTTTTCTTGGCATTCCCATGTTTATTTTCATTGATAGCTCTTTCTTAAGTTTTTATTTTACCTGTTTTCCGTTTGTTTTATTCATTTGACGTTCGACATAATCGTTGAGATATATTTCAAATAAATAAAAAATAAATAAAAAACATTAATTAACTGCACCCACGTGGAGCTAGAAACCACTTGAACCCACAGCCAGAAATTTTAAAGGTCTAGCTGATTTGCAGGGGACATTTAATTTCAACAGATGCAACTTCCACCTTACACAAGTGTCATTGTGTTTTTGCGGCGCATGTTGCAAGTGAATACAAATGGCGCCTGAGTTTATGGTGATCTCCAATGCACAGAGAATTATGGTAAAAGCAAGGCATCACTCCAAGGCATCACTCCAAGGCATCACTCGTTGGAGTGATGCCTTGGCTCATTTCTTTGAAATAAAGTCTTTTTGATTTGATTTGATTTGATTTGATTTGGTAAAAGTGCTCCTTGTAACATTCGTCGAATTTCGGAGTTTATTGTAAACTCAAGCGCCACATTAAGAATCAATGGTATAACATGCGTCGCAAAACATCACAACATCGTGCCCCTGTATGAGCCACAGCACATTTAAAATTCCTCCTGTGCATACTGGGACTTTTGATTGAATCTGTACGCACTTATACTCGTATATATTAGGCGAAGTTCCTTCCCCTCTAATGGCGGTGTATTCAGCAACCAAAGCGGGTACGACATCCTTTGCAGAGGTGCTCAGAGAGGAACTGAAGAAATGGGACGTGGCCGTCTCCGTGATCAAACCGGCAATGTCGAAAACAGGTTTGACCATTTTTATATTGTCAAATTGGTTTTTCTCATTTTGGAGTGTAACAAAAATGTTGCCTTCTCTTTTGGTGTTTTGAGACAACGGAATTTTGGGAAAAGGGAATATGAGCACGAAAAAGGGAAATGTGTTTTTTTCGACTCCCCACATCATTTCGGCTATTTTCCCTTTGGGGAGCCAGGAAAAATCAAATTTATCGACCGACAAAAAATTATATTGAGTCATTGGCACGAAATTCATATGTTTCAGAGCGAAATTCCCATGATTTTGTTTCTTTTCCCCACAAAACCACTCTTTTCCTCTGCCATAAGAGCATGGTGCCAATGACCTGTGGCAAAATGCCACTCAAAATCAGCTTTTACTCAGGACTTATAACGCATGGACACGGGTTGCAGTGGAGTTACGACGTGCATAGAAATAAAATTTTCCAACACAATTCTTTCCACTGAATTGACCATTGAGATGGTCAATTGAAGTTGAGTGCTTGTGGCAATGGGGAATACGAGGGGCGTTCGAAATGTTTTTGACATCACCCTGTAGTTCAGAGAATCTTACCGCTGCTATCGAGATTTTGATTGGTTCAGGGCTTCAAACATTTCTCCAGCTCTTTCAGCACAAATTTGCAGACATCTAATGCCAATTTTTCATTGCGCAGTGGTAATCAGATGAGGGTGTGTTCCTGAGCTCTGAAAATACTGCTTTTGGCTAGTCTTGAACCTGAACATTTCCTTTTACACGACAAATGCCCAAGTTTTTGAATTTTGGATGATAAACACCATATCTGCAAATAATTACTGCCTCCTATCGCCTATAGTCCTGATTTGGCACCGCAGCAATTTATGGTTGTTACCTAAACTGAAAAGAACTTGGAAGTAAAACCATGTTCACGTATTCAGGACTTTGTCAAGGCAATATTTTCAGAGCTATGGAACTGACCCTAATCTCGAGTACCATTCTGACCATATGGGAGGTTGGTTTGGACATCTGTAACTTTGTAAGACAAGAGCCGGAGAGTGTTGTGTTGGCCTCAACTGAACGAAATCTTGACATCGTCAATGTTTTTTGAACTACAGCATGATGTCAAAAACTTTTCTAACGCCCTTCGTACTGCCGAAGACCTTCTTTTCTCCACGTTTGTGATGGATGGAGACTCGCTTTAGGAATATGCGAATGAATTAAGCCACCTGCGAAAAATCCAGCTAACGGCAACTGATCAAATGATAATCTAAGATTAAGCTAATTAGTGATTGAGATGGTGAATTGATGATGACGGATTAAACTTAAGATTAAATAATTAAGTGATCAAATGAATGAGAGATTGAATGATTGAGTAAAATCTTCCCGGATGTCTATTTTAGAAATGCATACCGTTTTAGGCACTTTTCCATCTAACCACATTTTAAAGTCCCGACCCTCCAAAAACGGGAGAAAACGTCGAAAACAAACAGAAAAGGTCAGGTTTGTTTAGGTTAGGTTAGGTTTTGGACGGGTTAGGTTTGGTTAGATTAGCTTTATTTTTCACTTTTTCGTCACGCGAAAAATGGGATATGCTTGTAAAATAATTCAGTAGGCATTTAATGATGCTTCCCGGATGCCAGTTTCAAACCCATGGCAGGTCGGGGCCCCAAGCGAGCATTGATTTTTCCGAGAGGGGACAGGGTTAGGTCAGGTTCAGATAGATTTAGGTAAGACAAAATCAATATTTTTTCTTGCGAGTGAAGGGCCCCCATCGAGCATTCATGCACAAAACGCTCTATGCCATCCAAAGTTGCGGCAGGGTTTGTTAAATCGCTTCCCGGATGCTAACATTTGTATCCCTTTTTCTACAAAAGCATTTTACAACAGCCACGTCCAGCTGCTCAAATCCCACTCCAAGTTCGTCGATCCCTTGATCATGGACGATTTCGGACCAGAGTACGTGTCCACCTACAAGGAGACGGTCTTCGAACAGATACCGACCGACCGCATTGTCCCAGACTACCTAACGGCCTTCTTCTACACTGATCAAAAGGAAGTAATCGATGCTATCAAGACGGTAGTTCTGGCTACAAATCCGCCATACGAAATCGAAGTTGGATTCTGCACCGGCCTGCTGAAATTCATCTACAGAACCATCCCGACCGTTGCCAACTTCGTAATGATATCGGCCACGAACTTCGGCCGTCTGGTCTGGTTCGACCCGAGAAAGTTGAGATCGTACAAGGCTAATGCCTAACAGAAACTTCATTCTGCAAAACGATTTACATTGACAAAAAATCAATAAATTTGCTCAAAACACAACTTCTCTTTATTTGTTGATTTTACTTAGAGAAACAGGCTGCAAGGCACTTTTCAAAGTGTTTATAGGCACTTTTCAAAGTGTTTATCGAAGGGAAAATTCTTGACATCTCAAAATGCTTCCGAAATTCCAAAATCAATTGAATAGATCTTTGGTAAAAGAGCACATGTTCCATCTTTTTCCGTTTTGAGTTAGAACCCACATTTGGCCCACATCATGGCCTCGGTAATGGAGGGCATGCAGGAGGCAGTGGCGTAGCTAGGAATCGCGGGGCCCCTCCTAGAACTATAGTTGTGCGGGGCCCATAAAATTCCAGTGAAATCCTGTGAATGGCAAATGATGCTGCCCATGCGAGTACCTCTGGGAAAGAGCCGGAATTGCACTTATTCCTTTCCTGCACCGAATCCAAAGAACAATGAACACAGCACGCTTCAAAGTGAAATGATGACGAATGTGATGTTTTGGGATATCTCTTCCTCCCATTTTTGCAGAAGGGAAATGATTTGACTTGGCAGTTCGTTTACACGACAACGAGGTCGCTGATGAAGTTTGCCAAAAGGCAACATGAGTCAGTGATCTCAATAATCTCACAAAAATGTTTGCCTTGTTTGTCCGTTTCCTGATTTTTTTTAGCCTCACAATCATTTTTCTCTGTTTTGGTGCCGCTTTTGACGCCCGCGCGGAGCCCTTTCGGCTGCGGGGCCCACCCGTGCAGCGGGCCCTGCGGTCCCAGTCGCTTGGCCACTGGCAGGAGGCTCAAATGTCATCGGTCTCTTTTCTGTTTTGTGGGCCTCCACTCAAGGCTTACAGCAAGTTTTTGCTTTACTCCTGTTTTTTTGTGGGATATTCGGATGTTCGCAGGAAGAACTAACACAACGGTCGAGAAATCTAAACGTGAAGATGATTTGACAATCAAAGCGCACAAATACGAATGGGCCTGAATTTTGGCACTTAACCAGTGAAGATCTACATTGATGAGCCGACGCGGAGCAACCTCCTCAGATGAGAGAAGGTAACAGTTCGGAATACCTGCCGTCATTGAACTGAACGAGTTATCACCATTGCTCTGTGATATACTTAAAGCTAACTAAACCTAACCTAACCTGACTGAACCCAACCTAACCTATCCTAAACACACCTATCCTATTGCCTATCCCAGCCTACCCACCTCGTCCTCATCTTCCTATCCTATTTTAGCTTCTTGAGCGTGTGTGAAAACTCGTCCAGTTCAGCTTTTTTCAAATGTCGGCAGGTATTCCGAACTGCAACCGCGAGGAAATTGTCCCACACGTGAAGCCAGCGCAAACAGATTGCTTGAACAAATTTGAATTTGAATTGAATTTTAATCAGAACTATACAAGCAGTGGAAATGGTTATTGTTTAATTGTGCAATTGACCAGACAAATTAAATTGGCGCCGGTGAAAACAAGTCACAAATCACGGACGCGATTTTACAAACCCTGCCGCGACTTTGATGGCAGAGAGCGTTTTGTGCAAGAGTGCTAGATTGGGGACCTTCACTCACAAGAAAAAATATTGTTTTTTTTTTCTTACCTAAAGCTATCTGAACCTGACCTAACCCTGTCCCCTCTCGGAAAAATCAATGCTCGCTTGGGGCCCCGGCCTGCCATCTAAAGTCGCGGCAGGGTTTGTAAATTGCCATCACGGATACAGTCCAGAGTGAAGGTGCGTCAAAAATCACGCAATGACAAAATGGGCAACGCAAAATGAAACCAACCAAGATTCCGCAGGGCGATTTTCGAACTCAGAAAAAATCGGCAACCTGTTTTTTGGGCCAACCATATTTCCTGTCGATCAATT
>JASGXE010016444.1:0-10414 GCA_030068105.1 Sinentomon sp. SZTP_YWyxl
TCTTCAGAGCATGCCTCTCTTCGGGAAATCCTGCAGGTTGGAATATGCTGTAAAAATGATCCAGAGTCGATTCCGTTGAATGCAGAGCGAAGTTTGGATATGATTATGAGGCGTTGTTCTCCTTGAAGGGGCTGTATCCCTCCAAACTCCGCTGGAGCCCTGAGTGCATGCACTTCAATTTGACCCCAACCCCAATTTTTCCCCAGGCATACCCCATTGTTGGAAGATTAAATCCTCATCATCCACCAGTAAAGTTACATTTTAGTAGGCCTAATGCATGTGACCCTACGCACTTTGCCAAACTAAACATGCGAAATCTGCAGATAATTTTACTCTTTTTCATGATTCCACTGCAGGAAAAAAGGTTCTTGTGAAAACAAAAAGCATTCCTGAATTAGGTCTTTCAGTTTCGATTTAGATCTAACTTCTAAAGATCCCACTATGAGCAGATCTTCTTCAAGGCTGAATGTTATTTTGAATCATCTCAGTCACTATGATTGCAAAGAATCTGCAAGCCATGTATCCTTTTTGTGTCCCTTACAATTTACTTCTGCCTGAAATTCTTAGTGTGATCCAAGAAGCAGAAATTAGGAGATTTTGAATGTGTAGCTTTTGACAATATTTCAACAACTTTTTGACAACCCCGACCAGATTAGCTCCTGTATTTCCCCAATAAACCTTTCATTTGGCAGTTTCCCCATGGGACGCTCATTCTATAGGCACCTATCTCGAACGCCACGTCTAAATTTTAGACCCTCCGTATCCAGTGTAAAAAACATTTTCAATTCATGCTTTCGGCAAGACAGTAATGAAGTTCCAGCTTTTAAAAGTAGAAGAAAATGGAGCACAATATGGAGTCAGGCATCTCCAGCTCACTGAGATCAGTTGCATATTCAACACAAGCGGCCGTATTCTCCATTGCAACTCACCCTCAGGTTTAACAAAATAGCCAATTTTTCAATGCAACAATGGAAAAGAAATATGCATTGTGCATAAAAATTAAATTTTACAACACAAATCTATCCATTGAATTGGCTAATGAGTTGAACCTGAGGGTGAGTTGCAAAGGGGAATACGGCCGAAAGACTTTGTAGAATTTGTGAACACATGTTCATGCACTGTGTCCGTGCTCAATCTTGGCACACTGCCGTTGGCAACTTGTGCCGCCACAATTCCCATTTTGCAGTCCGTTTTTACTACAACCCCCCCCCCCAATGACCATGCGAATGCCTTGGGCACATCAACGGAAGTATATTTGCCTCGTCGAAAGCCACAGCATGAGAAATGTATTTTCCTTAACCCTACACTGCATTTGCAAAAATCAGGAGCAATCCATGTCTGCAGCTGGTGTCGCACCTGCCATACAGAGTTATCGTAATTATCAATACACACTCGACACAGCGATGTTTACAGAGGAGGAACGCCTCTTCTATGAAGACAATGGATATATTTTGATGAAAGAGTTGATCGATGGCCACGTGCTAGACAAATATGCGTAAGTTGTTAAAAAACACCAAGTGCTCAAACAACCTGAGTGCTGCACAACACATAACAATTTTTATGGCATTTACCAAAAATATCATGTGCTTACTTTGCATTTTCTCGTACATGACACGCTGCACTTCGAAAGGAACAATGGCAAATGGGCAAATGGGATTCAAGCGCAAAAGCAAAATTCTCGCGAATGGCTGTATTTGAATGTTTGCAAAAAATCCATTCCAGTCATCAACACCCTTCGTTTGGATGCGAAAGATTGCAATTTTTCAGTTTGATTCATATTTTATTCAGAAAAATACTTGAACGTTGAAAGGAATGCATTATGATGTATAATAATTATTGAAACTATACCTTGTATCCACACAAACAATTATTGATGACATTTTTGATAAAACATCACTTTGGAAGAGCTTCAGCATTCGACACGTGGAAAATTAATCATTTTCTGGTCTTTCACAAGTCTCTAGACAATCCCCCTAGATGAGCATCTAAATTGCAGTTTGAGGCAATCATGGGAACTCGGTGTCATTTTGTTTTAATTCGCATGCAGTGTTTGCAGTATCTGAAGATGTGCAATCTGGATTTGAAAAAACAAAATGTGGAAACAGCAATGCAAGAGAAGGTTGCACAATTGAAATATGCGTGGGTTGTCGTGAGACTTTCCAAAGACTTGTATAGGTTTTCCAGTTGTTACTGCATGCAACGTGACCCAGACAAGTGTCAGAAACTTTGTTGGATGGGAACAGAAACAGGGCATTCCTGGACATTCCAACATTCTCCTTCCTTTGAATGAGAAATAAACTCAATAACAGACCTGTGTAAATGCGAGTTTTTCCCAGATATGTTCATCTTGGAAACTGAGCACTTTCTAGCACATTTTGGAAATTGGGCACTTTCTAGCACATTTTGGAAATTGTTTGTGCACTTTCTAGCACATTTTGGAAATTGGGCACTTTCTAGCACATTTTGGAAATTGGGCACTTTCTAGCACATTTTGCCTTGCTGTACGCACTTCATATGAATTGAAAATTTCCTGGTCGACACACGAAGTGCCCACTCCCGCATGCAAAATTTGATTTGACCAACAACAGTTGAATGCGAACCTCGCATATACAGGGTGATTCAAAAAAAGTATAGTGAAACTCGTGTGTGCTGATTTGTGCATTTTTGATGCGACTGGATGTGGAGGCGCGCGGTGCTCGAAAAGTGGCTGCCCTGAAGGTTAATGCATGCCTTTAGCCGTCAGCGAAGGTTGCGGAACACAACAGCCTACGCATTTACCAGGAAATTGTCCGAAATCAGTCATTCTTTGATGAAGGCCGGCCCTGGATTCTGGCATGCCTGCGGATGTATTGCAGCTTAGCTTCCTTGAGATATCCCCAAAGGAAATTAGCTGGAGTTGGGCAGGAACTGAGAGCTGTCAGTTGGAAAAGGGAAAGTGGAGTTGTGCAAAATCAGCTGGTCCGGGAATGCATGGAGCAGGAGCTGTGAAATTGTTGCGGAAATTGTTGAAAATATGCGACGAGTCACCATCTTGCTGAAACAATTGCTGCTTTGAGGTCAATCTCCTTGCAGACAAGGGTAGTTCAGCCACAAACGGCTCCAAGGACTGTTATCTGTAAGCAGCCAACCGCCGCTACGGTTTCTCTGCGGTTAACCAGCGCTGCGAAAAAGAAACAAATCAGCTTGCACAAGTTTCACTGCACTTTTTTGGATCACCCTGTATGTGCCTCGCATTTTAAACTGCATTTTTTACATCCAGGCAAAGATTCGTCGACATTTGTAATCGTAAAGCTCCAAGAGGGATGATCAGCTTTACCAAGGACAGAGCACTGATGGGGGATGCAACGAAGAAAGGTGAATATCTGATGAACAAGATACAAGATTTCATTCACGACCCGGTGCTATTTGAATATTGCAAAACTCCAGAAGTAAGCACTGCCAAGATTTTTGTTAAACGATCGAAATTATCCATCATTATTTGTTTTGTCAAGATGTATTTTAGTCAGGAATTCTGGCCCAAATGTGCAACTGATGCTGGGCCCACATGATGTCAAAAAGGAGTTTGCATGACCTCTTCCTGCCAATTTGCATCGTGCAGATCAATTTCGAATGTTGGAATTGATGCAGAGCTACTATTGCCAATATCAATGAAAGCAATGTTGGTATCATGTTCAATTGAAGCATATCATACAAACAAACACTGTGGGCAAGGAGTCACTTGGCGCAAATTACTGAATTTCACTCTGAAGAAATTACCTAACCTTTTTCTCCCTCGGGGAGGACCTCTCTCCACAACGAAACCAAACCAAATGTAACATAACCTAACCGAATACAGGTTATAAGACTTTGTTTTATTCAGAGTGCCATAAGGTGGATAACACCCTGTTCGTTGGTTCAGGTATATTTTTCCACCTTCTGGTAAATAGTGTCCCCTGGAATAAATTATAGCCTTTTCGGTAAACTGGATTTTTACCCTGACAAATGGGACATTATTCCACAGGATGAACTTTAGCCAAAAATAAAACAATTCACCACTCCTTGGTCGAAACAAATGGAGCTTAATGTGGTTGGGAAGGAATGAAATGGGATGTGGGACCTTTTTTCATTGTTCGCAGGAGAGCTGTTGGATGTGACTATTGTCAGCTTCTGATTGGTCCTTGTCGGGGCTGAGATGGCCCCAAGCATGTTTCAACCCTGTGTTTTGTGATGATTTCAGATTCTGTGGAATGTCAAAGGGATAATTGGCCCAAATATTGCAGCTGTGCACACCATGCTGATCAATAAGCCACCGGACTCTGTCAAGACTTCATCGCAACATCCTCTACACCAGGCAAGTGAATGAATATTCAGAAATGACCCATCTTGTTTGGATATGCAATTTTAAATGCGAATTTCAAGTGAAACTTCCCGGTGTGGCAGACTTGCATTCAAAACGATGTGGCAGACTTGCAATCAAAACCACCGCCAATCACGAACAGTCAAACTGTATTCCTGATTCCTCAAGAGCATTGAAAATTGCTCATCTGCTCACCAAAACGATTGAAAAATCAAAATTCCATACACCGGATGGAAATGTGGTTGAGGGAGAAGAGGGGCTTCCAGTGAGAGTGCTCTCAACATGATTCTCATGGTTTTTCGAAGAATAAAACCTCATTGGACGTTGGGTGCGTGTTTCTCGCAGTCTTCAAATTTCTTGCCATTCTTGCACTCCTGTGAAAGCCAGGAAAGAATGTACGTATTCAGTGTGGCACATGGCAACTGCATGGCAAGAAGTACGAAGGGTTTTAGAAAAGTTTTTGACATCACCCTGTAGTTCAAAATATACTGACGATGCTGAGAATTCGTTGCTGAGAATTCATCGAAAATCCTAAAACTAGGGCATTTGTCGTGCAAAAGGGAATGATCAAGATTTCAAGACAAAGACAAAAGCAGTATTTTCAGAGCTCAGGAACACACCCTCATCTGATTACCACTATGCCATGAAAAATTGGCATAGACGTCTGCAAATTTGTGCTGAAAGAGCTGGAGAAATGTTTGAAGCCCTGAACCAATCAAAATCTTGATAGCGGAAAGATTCTCTGAACTACAGGGTGATGTCAAAAACTTTTCGAACGGCCTTCGTAAAACCGATAAAATTGCAAACTTATTTTAAAGGCGTGAACAGCCTATGCCAGCCAACGGCAATTTACTATCAATTGAGAAGCCGAGTATTCTTTCAAGCTTGCTTGTACATTGAATGCTTACATTACACCAGAATAATTGCAAGAATGAAAAAGAGGCAGATTGAAGAGCCTGGAGGGAGAACTGAGCTTGGGTGAGGAAATAGAAGCATCTGAGGCAACAACCAGCATCTATCTTCTGATACGTACGGATAACTCACAATTTGAGATTGATGACAAACCGACGATAAAGGATTTACTGTTAATTTTTACAAAAATCCAACATTAATTTCACAACAGGACTTGCACTATTTCCCATTTCGACCGGCAAACAAAATAGTTTGCGCATGGACAGCCATCGATGATGCCAGGGTGGACAACGGATGCCTGTTTGTCATACCAGGAACACACAAGGGGACTCTTCTTCCACACGACTACACCATCACGGATGTAAGAGACTTATTCAATCTTCTTATTTTTGATTGAAGTCGGCAAGCGATTGAAAAATGACAAATGTGGCGAATTCGATTCACACAGTTAAATCCAGTTTAGCTAAATTCACTTACTTCTTGATTGGGATTTCCTTTCTGTTGGGGTTTTTCCAGTTGCACACGACTCTCCCTGGCACTTCAGGTACACACGACTTTCCCTTGACAAGCATCCAGAAATAGTTACTGTACTGATCTGCCCATACAAACAACAAAAACAGCGTAGATGTTGGAATAAATTTCTCAGCAACTCAGTTTATCTGATTAACATTAGCTGACGTGAAGATGACGAGATACGCTGTGGGAAAATGAGTTTTTTCACGTTAACAAGAAACCAGGAAGCACTTGCACTATGATACTTATTACTTGCATAATAAAAAAATCCAACTCTCCAATTTCGAATGCATACAGGCCAGTCCGCCTGGTCGTCGTTTATTCGCATATTTTGTCATGATGTATTGCATTTAGCATTCACCAGGCTTCTTTTTACATCATGTTCCTAGATGTGCAGCAAAGATAGTAAGTTAAATGCTCACAAAAAACTATGACAGATTTTCGTAGAAGTATAAAAGATCAAAAACAAAGTACGAATACTCCAGTGAATGGAATACCTGTGTGGTCAAACGAAGTACTTTTGAGATCTTAGTTTTGCAAAACGTTTCCGTGTGGGTGGTCATCCCATCTTCCTTCTCTGTCATCACAGATCGCGCTCAATAAACACAACACGACTCTACCACGGTGTTTTAATTTTGGCCTTTATTGTCATTGAGGGTAATTTTGGTGAACGTGTAAATGATGTCTGTGCAGCGTGGCATTTCACGGCGAAGCTTTTTGACACATCCTGCTCATGTCTTTTGTATCTTTAAAGGGTATTGTCAATAAGGCTTATCACGGTGCCACTGGATATCAATACGAAGACCATCAAAGGGTTTTTCTGGAGATGAAGAAGGGACAGACTGTGCTATTCCATCCGTTACTGCTCCATGGTTCCGGAGAAAACATTACAAAAGTAAGGATACCAAAAGGTGTTTCGAGGTGAAATAAGTTGCCATGCAATCACCGCAAGGAGGGTTCCACAATTGCTCTCTTGTGGCATCTCACTTGGTAAAGCAGACCATGGAAATTAATCAGGAAATATAGAGCATTGACACCCGAGTTGGAACACTTCTCAGAACATTTCATGAGGCTCCACCAAATAAATGAATGGAGCTATCTTTTTTGTAAAGATCTTAATTTCCCCAGAAAATGAAAAAAATGCAGATTAATGGATGCAATGTTCATAGCCTCCATTTGTCAGGGCTCAAATTGGGTCAGTATGCACCAGTACAGCTAACCTGCCTTCCCTTTTGCCCTGCAGAATGACGTTCCAGCTATGCTCCCGCAGAGAGCTTTGCCCTTTGCAGCATACGAGCCATTTTTGAAACACGAGGTTTGCTGATTGAATTTTTTTTCACGATTTCATGCCCTTTTCAAGTCCCTTTTCTCCAAGGTGAATAATTCTTTTTCTTGGCGAAGTGAGTTCGAAATTTTAGGAGCCGAAGAAATAAGACGTGTTATTGCCCTCTTGATCAAAGTCATGCCACAGCAGTGTGAATTTTTTAAATTATAGGTACGATTCCACAATAAATGTTCACCACATAAGCGTCCTTTTAGGGTATGAAAACTGCGGTAACACCTGTCACTTAACTGACGAAGACCCAAGATTAAAAAACTTTCACAGCAAAAACTGCAGTCTCCGCTTTTTTTCATCTCGTTTCCAAGACTTTTATGACATGTTTAAGTGTTTTCGATTTTGGAACCTTTGGAATAGAACTGAACTTTTATCCTTTTGGCCCAGACAATTTGCCTGGTGTTTTGGCCGTCATGTTCCAGCATATGAATTTCTTTTGCATGGCATGGTTTTTGAAATAAAGTGTAATCTTGCAATGGACATCAAAATGACCTTGAGATTGAGAAGCATAAAACATCAAACCACTAGACCAGTCAAGATCCGGGCAAGCAAATTTGGTGTTTTAATTGCCCAAATTACCGGTTTATTGTTGCATTTGTTGATTTTGTTCCGATGACCAGTGTCCATGTTCGTTGCTCTTACGTGAAACGGTTTTCGCCCTATTGATGCGGTTGAAATTAAGCTCTCTCCTTTGTTTGCCTCCATTTTTCCTTGCAAAATAGGGATTCCGTAAGTCAATATCTTGTCATTTTGCATCGACGGACTGTGAATTCATCGATGTGATGGGTACAAGCCAGGAGAACATTGCCAGAGAGGTCATTGATATCATGAAGTCGAGAGGGATTCAAGCAGATTACAAGGTAAGGGAAAAACCACGGAAAAGTTCTTTAGGAGCAAACTCGAAACAACCCTTGTGAGTGCTTCTTTTGCATCTTTTCAGCACTGCCTCTTTAAGCGTAAAATGTTTGCAGAATGTAAATTACCCACTTGACACCATTGGTATCCTATTTATAACCCATTTGTTTCACCTCATTTATCTTACGTTTTCGTTACTTGCTGCACCTTAATGGTGGGATCTTTACTGTGCTGCTTTATTTGATCATGGGACAGGGAGGACCAGGGCATTTGCTTTGTTTGCCCCGTTCCATGATTCTTTGTATTTAGGTATGCATTCTGTTTTTTTTTTGGTGAAGTGAACCTTGAAAAAAAAAGATTTCTAAACCAATTTTAGGTGACGAATTTGAGATCTTTTGTCAATGAGGGTGTGATACTCACACTCCGGAAACATGATTCTTCAAATTGGTTCAGAAATCTTATCATCAAGTGAGTTATTAAATTTATATTCTGTAAACACACACTCTCCAGTTTACATGCCTCATTGTAAAATGTTCGGCTATCTTACAGGAAGTGAATAGTTGATTTTTTTCATGATTTCAGGATGCCTGGCTTTACCGATCCAGAGTTGTCCAAGGAAAGCCAGGCAACTTTTCTTTCTGATGAATTCAGCCATCGAAATCTACGGCAGAAATTCCAAGATGCTCTTTGTCCATCAGTGCACCTGGGTATCATGAGTTACAAGATGCAATGATAAATGAACAAGCAACCCATACGATAATACTGTTTGTGATATATACAATTTTCTTGCTTGTCTTGTTTGTTTTTGCAAAAACAGCTTTTCTAGTCACAGGTGGTTACGAAACTAGTTTGTCTCACCCGTGTAGCCGGTAGACTGAGAAACCCTTTGGAACTTTTAAAAACTCACTTGAAAATTTCATTTTTTTTTGTGAAAAAAATACTTTGGTAGACTGAGAAACCCTTTGGAACTTTTAAAAACTCACTTGAAAATTTCATTTTTTTGTGAAAAATACTCTTACCAGAAAAATTTCATTTATTTTCTGAAAATCATCCCAACTCACCCGAACATTTCCTTTATTTTTGTGAAAAACACCCCAACCCACTCGAAAATTTCCTGGCTTTATTTTCTGAAAACACCCGAACACACTCGAAAATTTCATTTATTTTCTGAAAAACACCCCAACCAACCCAAACATTTCCTTTGTTTTTGTGAAAAACACTCCTTTGTTTTTCTGAAAAACACACCAACCCGCTTGGAAATCTCCTTGGCAACAGAATGGCTTTGCTTTGTGGGAAACAGTTCTGTTCACTCTTGAGCGTTGATGACAAGCAAAGAAATTAACTTTTTGTTGGCTGCGTGCATTTTGTGCATCACTGCTTAAAATTATAAAAAATTACCGTCTGTCAACATTTTGAAAAGGGCTTAGGTCCGTTCGGTTTTTGAACTGACAGGAACAGGACAAGGATTCCAGAAAAAAGGGCATGCCTGTGCATCAAGCCTGGCCAATTTGTTAGAAAAAAAGAAAAGAAAAAATTTCGCTGGGTCCCATTTGCAAGGGCTTCCATCTCCCAGACGAAAAAAGGGCATCGGGCTGCGAGAGCCGGCATTTCCAGGGTCGGCTGACTCTGGGAGCCCAAGGGAACCGGCACAATTTAGCCCTGATTACTGCACTGGCTTGTTGTCCTAATGTCAGTAAACAAAACTTGGGAAATTTGCAGGTGAAAGCAGATAAAAAAAATAAACTTTTCTGTTTCTGGCCAGAGATGGTTCAATGATGGCAGGTCCATTCTGGGCTTCCGGTGGTGGTGGTTTGTTGCTAAGCACGAATCGTTTCTTTGTGCTGCACTGAGTGTTATTTTTGCACCACTTGCTGTGTAGTGTTTCTTTCAAGGTGCCAGCACAAATTGTTAACTGTACATTTCACCCACTGGAAACTGTCGATCCCTGCAAGCTGATTTTGACGAGCAATGTTTCGAACATGTTACATCACCGTAGATGGATCACCAACCGTTGAAAATATCTCATGCCAATCAGCTTGTGGAGATCCACAATGTGTCAATTAAATTAAATATACTCTATTGTTTCCTATCTACAAGTTTACATGCACTGTGCACACCTTATTGTTTAGTTCCGCAAGTTGCTTTTCATTTTTTTGTGTCCTGCTCTTTTGTTTTTCTCCCTTCTTCTTTTTCAATGAAAGGCTTTCAATTTATCTTTCCAAGTGCTTGCACTTTGAAAGATGCACCATTTAATTTTAATCCAATACAATGATTGATATGAGGAAGTTCACAAACTGGAGATTAAAAACATAAAACTTGTAATAATTATGGTTCGATGCGACTTCCAATGAAAGAAACCCTTTGATGCCAAATCCGGATAAAAATCAAGTGCAGCTGTTCAACTTGCCAAGAAATGTTTCCCTCTTCTTTAAAAAAAAAATTTTAAATTTTTTTGGTTTTTT